>VYZQ01013264.1:0-22877 GCA_013400655.1 Mystacornis crossleyi | reverse complement strand
GCCTTTGCCTCAAGTATCAACACTTCCCACTTCTCCATCAATTCACTGAACTTGTCCTGCACTTCTTGTGTTATTACTAAGTAGGAATGATTCTTTTAAATGCTAATACATATGACCGCTCATTTACAATGTACTGAATTTATGACATGAAGCATACTCCAATTACCGTTTCTAATAACCTCACCATAAAAGTGATATTTCTCTAATAATTAATGACAGAATAATTTCTATAATGAAAGATAAATTTTGGTGTGGTAACATAAAGCAATATGTCTCCCTTTCTCTTTTAACATAAAGATTCTGCAAATAACCAATACAAGAAAATGAAACAGATATCCTCACCTTTCAGTTGCCGTTCACCAGATTTGTGATCAAGTGAAAAACTGGGGCAANTGCAATACAGAAAGGAATCAACCGGAAGTATTCAGGTTCCTCTTTTCCCATTTGCTTGTGCCTGTTTGGTTTTGAAATTATTTCCATTGTCCCAAAGACTTTCGATAATGAAACCAATTTGGTTTAGTGTTTGCAAGAAATCGAGCTCTAGTAAGCAGTCTTATAGATAAGAAGAAAATTGATGTCTCTCAACATAAACAGATTAATGAATGCAAAGAAAATTTCTTTTAAAACCCCATTTCTATATCCAGTTCTTCTTGTATTTTTGGTACAAAGTACTGTGACCTAAGGGTTCGTGCCTTCTGCTGTGAAGCTCTGCTCATAGCAGCCACTCTGAAACCTAGGGAACAGGGTGTTCACTGCTGTTAAAAGCAATTAGGCAGGTCTTTGGAGCAGTTCTTTGGAGCAGCCTATGGTAAACATTTTCTTTTCCCACCTGTCCATGGCTGTGAGGCTACCAGTAATAACACACTGTGTTGAAAGCAGCCCAACGCAAGGGTATTTTAGCACAACATGCCAGCACGTCCCTTATTGTAGCAGTTGAAAGATTGATAGTATTTTCTGTTTGGTTACATTTACTGTGACTGAGGAGTGACAAGCAGCATTCTGAGGACTGTAGTTTATCTCAGCATAAAAGGTGTCCACAGTCTTTAGTGTCTCAGCTGATGCTGCTGCTGGTGCACAGCCCTGCTCAGTGCTCCGCTGGGGGCTGTGCAAGTTTAAGCCGTATTGAACAAGCAGCTCATAACATGCCATACTGGCTGGTTATTTGACTACTATGAAATGGCTATAACTGTGTGATGAGATATAGTGGTGACTATTATAGTCAGTTTGGTATTAATCAAAGTGGCAACAAGCCGCTCATGCTGGAATTTACTGACGACACTTAACATGGAAGAAAATGGGAAGAATAGGCCTAGAGCAGTTAGCAGGGTTCTAACATGCTTATATGTTTAGTGTAAGAGAGAAATTTCTAGTCTACTTCCTCAGACTTAACTTGTGGAATCAGTCAGAACTGCTTAGGTTTGATTTTCCTGTATTTAAGAGAGAGGTAGAGTAGTCTCACCTAATTACTGTGTTTATTTTTGTAGTTAGTGTGCATGCCTCTCCATCACGGCTTCACACACGCTAAGATGTAGCTGTTTGAATATTCTGAATTCACATCAACTATTACCTCATGCCTCCAGCTAGGCTTAGCCAACCCAGCATTTGCCAACACAGCCATCTGAAATCCTTTCAACAATGATACACCGCAGACGCAGGCAGATGCAGCTGCTCCTTGGCTGCTGCGAATAAGGATGTTGGACAGGCATCATCAGGTGGGGAGCGGCACATTATCGCGTGGTGTTTTCTATCCTTAACAAAGAAAAGCCTTTTGTGGCACACAGGAAGGGAACAAAGTATTTCTTCTTTGTTCAATCCGTTTATGCGTTGTGCCATGAAAATGTCAGGAAAGTAGTGGGATGAAGCACATATTTTTGTAACAGAGGGAAGCAGCCTGGAGCAGGCTGCTTATCTGATCCAGTTTTTTTTCCGTGTTCACGTCCTACAGTTCATTTGATCAGACAACACTGCACTACCTGGTGCTGTAGCTGTTTTTACAGTACCTCACAGGAGATCTCTGAGTGGAAAGCTTACTGCCTAGTTTAATTTCAGAACCTGCTGTTCCCTTTGTGAATGCATTGTCAAGTTGTCCTCACATATTTTTTATATGGAGGCAGGCTTTTCCTGGAATACATCTGGAGGCTGTATCAGCCCATCTCTGCTTGTCCCTCACTACACTAGATTTTAAGAGGCCTTAAAGGGTATGTGTTAAATGATTCCCCAGATGTTTGAGAAATGCAGAATTCAGCCACTGTGTTCAAAGTGAGTTGTGAGGGTACATTGCTGAAGAGTCCCCATATGAAATCTCACACTTCCTCTATCCAGATTTCCAAAATAAGACAGTGTCTGCAGAGCGACCACCCAACTTTCAAAACCATCACTGCTTCTTAAGAGTCCGTAAAATCTACTGCTGACTTCTGGTCTTCATTTCTGAGATCTAAATAAGCTGCTTTATTTACATGAATTTATAATTTATAAGAATCTTTATCTGCTCTACCAGGTGCTACAACAATAAAGGAAGATAATCCTGAGGCAAGATCCCAGCTCTATTGACACAAAGACAAAAGGCTTGTTAGATAAATACAGGTAAGAGATTTAAACACACATAAGTGCAAGCCAAATGTTGTCAGTGCAGAGAGACCCTTGAGCTGAGCTGACCTGAGCAGCAGCATTTTGCAATAATCTGCATAGCTGTACCTTAATTTTTCATCTCTTCTCTTGGATAGAATAGAAAGGTGTTTGTTATTGTTAAAGGTGTTTTTGTTCATCACTACACTTTCCTCAAACCCAGACAGGAAGAGAAGATCCATTCAAAGAGGTGTCTCCTAGAGACATGGAGAGGTAGCGATGCATCACATCGTAAGAGAGCACCTCGTTCTCAGGGTGTAAAGTTTTAGTCAAGATGTAACGTGGCATTGAATCGATGCCTTGAGATAGTCAACTCAGAGTCTTTAGCAACAAGTGAACCTCTTTTTGTTTTATTTTATTTTGTTTTCAGGAAAAAAAATAGAAAATTTCTAAGTTTTTATGCTGTGGTCTTTTCAATGTTCAGGGTTGTGGTTTTTTGGGTGGGAGGGGTTATTTTAGGGTTTTTAAATTAAATACTGCTGTGAATTGCTTCAGATGAAATCCCTTGATTTCCATGCTGGTAATGTTAGGCTAACCAGATTATAGATGCTGAAGTCTTCAAACCCCTTTCAAATATGAGGATTTGACCAAAAATCCTTCCATCTTTTGTAACACTACATTCTTCAAGTTGCTTAACCATTAGTGTGATCAGGAAGATCCTCGCCATCTACCTGTTTAATTTATATTATCTGGGCTTCTTTAGAAGATTCCTTATCTGTCTTTGTCACAGATATGTCCTTTATCCAGAATGTCCTAAGGGACAAAAACATGTGCCTGCCTTGTTCCAAATGCAGAAGAGAAACAGCTATCAAGCACTTCCTGTCTCTCTGAGTCAGTATTTATGATTCATTGAGGACAAAAATAAGGCAGAAACTGAATGTGCTTGCCTGAAAGGAACACAGCCTACATTTGGGAAATCCAGTGATAATATTAGTTGTAAATGTCTATTATATAAGCTTTTTAACAGTTTTTTGCTCTTGGCAACAGTCTGACTGTCACAGTCTGAAGCACCCAATACTGTGTTTCTGCACTTTTTCTCTTCCCCTTTCCTCAGCTGCATCACTTGCTGTTTGGTGTTCAGTGTTGGTTTGGTATTCAGTGCTGCCACAACCCAGAGTCTGAGAAGAATTGCCACTAGTCCCCTCAGAGCAGTTTGCCTGGAATCCTCCAAAGCAATGGAGTCTCCTCCAGAAAGAGCAGGTGTAAGCTTGACTGCTGACTTGAGAGTCCCTCACCACATTCTTCAGTGTGTTGATGAGGTCCTACAACATCAGCAAAAGCCATCTCTGCATTACCAAAATCTGTCACTAAGTTTTCAGAAAGAAAGTAGTATGGAGGGCACTACTCAGAATTCTTACATGAGAAATACTGCAAGGGAACACTTCCACTGTTTTTCCCCTCTCATTATTTTTCCCATGCTCAAAACCAGCCATATCAAGCTGCAGTAAGCCCTCATCAAAAGTAAACTCTGCAGTTCTCTGATTCTATTTGACTCCAAAAGAATAAGCAGCATTATGGTACTTCTTTTACTGAATACTTACCGGAGCATTTGAGCAAAATACAGCAATGACAAATTGGCAAAGTACGCCTTAAGTGTCACATGACAGAAATAAAAGTGACACTTGGCCAGTGCAGCCCTTTCACTCACCAAGAGATGTCAATCAAGATGTCTTGTTCCCTGACAAACTGTCCATCTAGTGGAAATACTTAAGAAGATTTGGATCACTCTTTTCCCTGTGTTAACAGCATCAATAATGAGCTCTCTGTCTAAGGGTCAGCAGGTCACTAGCCTGTCAGCTTGGATTACTGATTGTTTCACTCCGGGGTCCCACTTCCCTGACCAGGAGCACAGCAAGCAGACTAGATTTGTCCTGGAATCTGTTCTGGAGGGGAACAACTGAGTATCTCTTAAACAAAACCAACCCATGAATGGGTTGATGGTTAGATGAATCAAAGGCAATTCCACCAGGTGTTTTGGCCAGGGCTACACCTGTCTCTGTTGCCAGCCCAGAACTCCAGCAGGTACCCAGAATGACCGACTTTTTCATGTGTTGTAATGTCATAGCCTGCTATATGCAGTCCATGCTCTCAACAGTCTGCTGGAAAGGTATAAATGTACTGCAAGTGTCTCATTTTCCATGGATATTTTAAAAGAAATGATAAATCTTTGAATCTTTTTAAAACTAAGGAAAAAAAAAAATAAAAGAAAAAGAAGAAGCAAACACTAAACAAGCAGTGAAGTGTCCAGGACAAAAGAGAGTATTGACATGGCCTGGAGGAGAATTCAGACTTCTGTGCCAGAAGGACTTTAGTGATTCCATAAATGAGGGACTTGAAGGATTTCAGGGAAATTTGAGGAATTTAAGTATTGTGCCTATTGCAACCATAAATGACCATAAATTGCACCTTGGGAGGAGAAGGTTATGAGAAGAAAGAGTGTAATTCACTGCTGAACCAGGTTGTACAGAGACATTTCATTCTTGGGTGTTTTAAAAACTGAGATAGACAAAGCCACAGCTGATTTGACACAATTGTAGCATTTTTAACAAAAGACTGGACCAGACATCACCAGAAGTCCTTCCCAGACAATGCTTTTATGAGTCTGTGGCACTCTGCTGCCTGTGATCTTATGAATCAACTACAGAGCCTTGTATTGTGACCTCTGGGATGTTTTGGTATATATTTAGAGCCACAAAGTGTCTTTTAGAAAACTATTTGTGGCAAAAAGGAATGCAGGTTTATGCTTTCCAGATGTCAGGGAGCAGCAAGGACAAGCTGCTCTGGAAAGGCAGGAGCAGAGGGTGACAACAAGGCAGGCAGGGTCTGTGACCTCCCCAACAAGAAGTCAGGATGTTTAGACAGCCAGGGTCAGGATCAGGTCCAGGGACAGTGATGAGGGTCAGCGTTAGTCCAGTGACAGCCCTGCTAACCCATTGTGGTCCAGGATCCAGATGGGAAGTCAAGTCATTCTGTCAGGATCAGGGTCGGGGTCAGGACCAAGGATGTATTTGGTCTGGACTTACAGAGCTGTAATGAAGAAGAGACATGGCCAAACTAAAAAGCCCAGGCTCCCAAGGGAAAGTTTGGTGGTCAGAATATTTCTTCTAGCTTGCTTCATGATTGGTCTTATTAGTGAGGGAGGTGACTTTGGAGTCAGTCAATTAGACTCCTTAACTTAGTCAGATTGTCTCCTGCAAGGAAGGGGGAATAGGCTCAGAACCCTGATGCCAGGGAAGGTCCTGCCCAGAGATCAGCAATCCAGAGCCAAAAGCTGGAGAGGAGAGCATCTCTGGCCCATGGGTCCCTAACCACCTCTCGGTTACTTGGTAAGAACAGTTCAGGTTAACAGAATCTGCCTTTCTGCAGGTGTTTCAGCAGATTTAATGTTTAAAATCCCTCAGACATATTCCACAGTAGAAAAGTGGCAGATCTACCCTATCTAGCCAGATTCTATCATCTGTGACTGTTTCATCTTTCTGACAGATCAGCTGGCTTGACTATCCCCTCTTTTCACAATAAATGTAGCGGTAAAAAGCAATTGTCTCTGATATTGAGAGCATTTCCTGAACTTAAACTTTCTTTTCCTCTCAGCTTCAGTATCAAGCAGATTTTTGGGGTTGAGTCTAACTAAATTTCTTTTGTGCAGATGAGAAGCCTTTCTCCTTGTTTTAAAATACATCAGGGTTTAATTTTTAAGAGATACATCATTATTGTTATTTAATACAGACTTGAATTTCTATACATGCTTAACAAAAATAACACAGTGAAAAAAATTTACCAGGCTGCTTTAATAGGCCGCTTTAATGAAACAATCTCCTCCCTGTTTTTTAAAAATCTTTTTTCTTTCTCTTCTTTCTTTTCTTTTTGTTTTCCTTCCACAGTGTCCTGTCACAATATCAAGCAACTGGCATTCATGGGGTGCAGTCCGGTGGGTCTCCAGGCAGAGTGAGTACAGACAAGGAGAGGGAGCTGAAACTTAGTGGTAACTGTGGCACTGCCCTTTACTGAAAGAGACTGATGAGATCTAGAGGAAAGGCTGTGTCTTGTACCGCGTGCCATTGAGCAGCGCCTCAGAACTGGAAGTCGGGAATAAAACCCTCACGCTAGCTGCATCCGCAACAAAGAGGTATCCACAACTAGAAGGAAATACAAAAGCAATGATTATTTAAGGAACTGGTGCTGCTGGTTGTTTTAGAGCAGTCACGCTTCCAATTAACACATGTTTAGTTGGCCAGTGATTGCTGGTTTTGTGTTTGTTGTCATGGATAATTGCACCATGTGATGAACTAAAATATTCCCACAGAGTACAACTGTATTGATCCACAACCTAATTGTAGGCGTTATAAAAATACCTTTTAAGGGGCATCAATGAGCAGCCTTGTTCTGAAGGAATTTTTGTTCGGTTTGGCAGCATTAGAAGTGTTTAAAAATCACTCACTGTGCTCATCTTGTTGAGGTTGAAATTTGTTCACCTAAGCAATGATACACTGAGCCTTCATGCATAGCTGGAGATTATTCACTAGTACAGTCAGCAGGGTGTAGGGATATATAAGTCAAAGGATGATTGTTTTCTTGCAGAGTTGTTATTATTTTCCCCAAACCACATTCCTCCTAGTAGAGGTATGGCACTGTCTGCCAGGGCCAGTAATTCAAGGAGACAAAAACCTCATGGGCTTGTAGGGACAGCTGATTTAGGAAAGATCACTGTTTGGTCAAGAAGACCTCATTTTGACTACACAAAGAATTAGACTATATGCAATACAGTAGAATGAACAACTATATTTAATTTCATCTTATAATTCTTGCTGCTTTATGTATCTAACCTCTATCCATTGCCAACCCACCACAGGCTCAATAGACTTAAACTTACATTCATCACTGTCCTCTCAGTGGAGCTTCAGCTTGACAGCATTAGTGTGAGACACCTTCTTCTGTGCTGGCAGGTGAGCAGGGATGATATAAGGCAGCAGAAACTTGTCAGATCCCATAGCTAAGTACAATTCAGATTTCAAAGCCAGAAAAATAGACTCCTGAATAGCTGTCATGCTTCAAGGCTGAGAAATTCTCATTCCAGTTTAACGCAGTAGAAATTATCTTGGCTCTGTCTCAAACCGTTGTTCTGTAGTGTCATTTCTTACTATTATAAGACACAGAAACGTTTGCTTAAAAGAGACTGTTATTTAAGAATTTAAACACTGGCTTTCAAAAAAAAAAGTTATATATTGTGTAGCTTACTTGCCATAACAATATATTGACCTTTCCTTACACTTTTTTTAATGATTCAGAAATCACATTACCCCTATTAAAGAATTAGGACCTGTATAATCTCCCTGCTCTAGGCTAGCATTGCTATTCTCAGTCTACAGAGCAGGAAATGCAAAGAAATCAGTGTAACAATTTTGCTCACTGTCACTTAGCAGATATGTGAGATAGGCAGGAATGAGATACAGACCTCCTGAATTCCAGAAATGGGGTGCCAGTACTTCAGGATTCTCCTTTTACTGTTATAAGTAGTAACAACAGGCACTGAATTATCAGAGACTACACAGAGGACTCATGCCTTCCATCATGCTATGGCAAGTTAGCAGGAACTTGGAATAACCAGTCATTTGTGGGTTCTCAGGGCACTTCATCTGTGAAGTGTTGCTCTTCCATTGAACTTTAAAGTCAAAGGAAACAATCTAAATTGGTGAGTATATTCATATCCTGTATGTTAGGGTTTCTCTGCTGAGAGGTGGCAACTTTATATGTTCATGGCATATGTTCAGCCATCCCTCAGCGCCTTGAATATAAACCAGTGTTTTAATTTTGTTCCTTGAAATGTGTCACACCAGTGGGTTCTCCCAGCATTTTCCAAATGCTTGTGTAGTAGTTGTTGTACATAACATGTTCTCATGCCCTGTGGTGATGTGCCTGTGTTAAGTATCTTAATACCAAGAGCAGCAAAGAGAAAATGTTAGTTCTGGGTAGACTTCACAAACCTAAGACNTAAGGTGATGGAGAAAGTGCACTAGAGGTAACAGTGGAGGGAAGCACTGTACACCATTTGGAGCTGACAAAGGACTGTAATCCATGCTTGTTCTAAACAATAAAACACTAGGAGTACAAATGGATTAAAAAAACCTAAGATTAGATTTTGCAAATCAAATGAAAACAAGTAGTGAAAATCTCATCATGCAAATAAATAATGAAGTGAGTCCTCTGTGGAATGAGTACTGGCTAAATATGAAATATAATAATGATATGATCCCAAATCCAAACTAATACTTTGTCTCATTTTTCAGTAAGAAATATGACATTGATGGGATAAATACAGAGGACAAATGGTTAATGGACACGAATGCACAGAGGTAGAGATGACCACATCTGGGTATAAGAATGCTCAATATGCTCTTTTGAGAAACAAGATGATTTACACACTGAAATGTGAAAAAAAAATTCTGAATATTTAATGGAGTATGGAAGACTATTATCTGACTGGAAAACAGCAATCACACTACCCATATATGCAATAGGGAGAGGCAAATAATCCAGAATCAAGAATTTAATCTGAATTAGATGTAAGTGTACCACAGATATTGAAGTGGTGAATATTTAAAAGTAGGAAATTAAGTAGAAACCAGGACAAAATATAATACGGATTTAGCTGTGATAGTTTGATTAGATGATTATTCCGTCTTTTGATACCAAGGATGACTAAATCTGTATAAAATACAGGACAAAAATACAGGCAAAAACATTAAACCCAAAATTAAATCTCATCTACTTGCATTGCTACCAACACCTTACAGAAATATGAGTTCAGAATCAGCAAAAGAAAAGAAATAATAATTAGTCTGGAAAGAACTGCCACTAGCAGAAACCCTTGAACATTTGGGATTGAATTTTTAACATCTTCATTAATGACCCTGGTAAGAAGTTGGCATGTACTAATGAAGTTTGGTGATGACACAAAGCTCAACAGAGAGAGAGAATGTAATATTGTATAGGAAAAACTAAATGACCTTGAGAGTAGAATATTAGAAATGGGATGAAATTTAATTGCATAATGTGCAAAGTCATACACTTAACGAGCTTATAACATGAACTTCTGCAAATTGGGAGTTTCATAGGAAAATGACAGAGAAGGAGGGAGACCCTGGGGCACTTGTTGGTTACAGGAGGATTATAAACCACCAGTACAATGTGGTCATGAAAAAAGCAAGTGCCACAGCTGGAAAATTTCCTGGTATAGCCAGGGATGCATAACGTGGGAGACATCAATCAAAAAACACAGGAAATATCACCTATTTTCTTTATTTGAAATGTTTCAAATGGGAAATGGATGTCAAATCAGCTATTAGGATTTTCTTAGAGCTGGAGACAGGAATTCTCTTCTCTATGAGTACAAAGAAAATATAGCTACATAAATATCCTTATCATGCCTGTTGGGCTGGACTGGTTCCCTGCACAGCGCTGTGCCCTACTTGGTGGATTCATAGGCCCCCAGACAGTACAAGTCCATTGTGCAACAGAGATGTGTCCTCCCAGAGACAATTTTCTTGGCCTAAAAAAGTAAAATTAGCTGGAAACTTGATTGCTCTCTATAAAGAAACACTGGAGTTTGTAGGTGTCCTGTCCCCTAGAAAAGCAATGCTAAGGAAAAAAAGAAACCAAACCAACAAACAGGGAGAAAATCAAATGAAAAGGCTGACAAGAAAGAGAGCTTTCTAACCAACAGAAAAAAAAGATTTACCTGTGAACTTGAGGAGGAAAATAAACTTCCTTGAACACTGAGCCCAAATTCCTTAGCATCCTCTATTCATATTCTTTTCCAAAATGGTCCCAGAAAAATCTTCAGCCTCTGATTTATTCCGTAACATCAAATCACCAACTTATTTGTTTAAATCTACTTCTTGTTAAGGAATGTGTTAATTTTCAAGAAGTTAACTCATCACTACTTTATGGGCAAAATACATATTTAATTCAAGCTTTGGGTGACTGATTTTTTAAAGAAATCTTGTCACAGAACTTTTGTCATAGAAAACAAACTGAAATTATGGAAGATGTTTTGTAGTTTCTGCACCCTTTGCAGTGATCTGTAAAGGATTTTCCCTCTGTGTTCACCACTGGTGAGGCTGCAGCTGAAGTACTGTGTCCAGTTCTGGGCCCTTCACTACAAGAAGAACATTGAGGCACTGGAGCAGGTTCTGAGGAGAGCAACAGACATAGTGAAAGGTCTGGAGCACAAGTCTGATGGGGAGCAACTGAGGGAGCTGGGACTGTTTACCCTGGACAAAAGGAGGCTCATGGGAGTCCTTATCACTCTCTACAACTCCCTGAAAGGAGATTGTACCCACGTGGTGTTCAGCCTCTTCTCCCAGGGATCCAGTGATAGGATGACAGGACATAGTCTCAAGCAGGGAGGTTCACACTGGACATCAGGAAGAATTTCTTCACAGAAAGGGTGACTAGACACTGGAATGGGCTGCCCATGGAGGTGGTGGAGTCACCACTGGAGGTGTTTAAGGAAAGACTGGATGTGGCACTCATTGCCGTGGCCTAGTTGAGATGGTGTCATTTGGTCACAGGTTGGACTCGATTATCTCAGAGGTATTTTCCAACCCAGCTGATTCTGTGAATCTCTGATCTGCCATTTTATGTGATGAAATTTGCCTGTAGGAAGAAAAGACAACAACTTGCATTGGGCAATCAGACACAGGGTGCTAATACCCAGCGTGTGGAATCTTTTTTCTGCAAACAGACTAGTCTTTTCACATTAAAGATGGTGAAAAAGAGGCAAAATAACTTTTCCACTAACTACCATCAACTATTGATGCTTTCATCACTAGGACACAGATTATACTGACAAATGTTCTTCATGAGGTCTCCCTTGGGCTCATGCTTTTGACCAGATGCCTCCCTCTCAGTGGCTTAGAGAGGAGTGATTTCTTTGGAGATCTAAAGTATCTGTCTTCCTTCTGATCCCACTAGAGACAAGTTACTGTCTGGCAATGAATAAATCTGCTAGCAAAGTCCTTCCATCTTGAGCACCCTTTTGGAAGACATTTAATTTCTTTTTTTCTTTTCATGTTTTCTAGATCCTATAAGCTTATGTGATTAAGGGGATTAGTTTGAAATTCAAAGAGGGATTTTATAAAAATATATATTTTGAGTACTACATGCCCTGACGTTTTTTCCTCAGGTTTTACACTTGTCTATAGCTTTTCAGAGGTTCCAAAAAGCACATGGTTTTCAGCAAAATCTAAGACAAGTAGGTACTTGCCACCTCTTCACATTTTACTGCAGTTCCACAGGAAAAAATACATGTGAGAGGAGAGAGACTGCAACTGTGTCGCACACAAATACACATGCTGAGCCACTCCATCATGTGGTTATTCACCCACCACCTGGTTATTCACCCATGCAGTATATTTGACACCTCCTGGAGGGTGCTGCAGGTCTGTGGCACTTAACATTCAACAGCAGGACTTGGGCAGCCTCTGTTCTGCAACGAGATGTCCAGTACATGGAGAGAGCCAATTCAATTTAATGACAGTTTCTCGGCTTTTGTCCAATGAAGGCACTACATCCTAGGAAGAGTGACAGACCAATAATTTAGCCTTTGCATTAGTGTGGAGCAAACTGCTGCATGCTTTCATGGGATTGATTGTAAGCCGTGTATCGAGGAGGGCCAGATACAGTCCTCTCTGGAAAATCACAGCCTGTAGTTAAATCTTGATTTTTTACTAAAGGAGAAGCAAGGCTAATGGTGCCCAGCTAGTTAGGCAATAACTGAGCTTGAACACCTGATTAAAGAGTTTCTGGCATTTTATGTCTCTCCAGAGATGATCTGGCAGCCGTGATAGACTCCAACAATGCCTGACACTGAGGGTTTCCTGCCAGAACCAGATCTTTCTAGCACTTTTACAAACAGTTACTGAAACTGCTTTTCATGTGTACCCATAGGAAAAAATAGGTATTTGCAGTAGTGTATGTGAGAGATGGAAGAGTGACAAGAGAATACATTTGCTCTCTCTTCTACATGCGTACATGCACACACAGAGACAGGCATGTCCCACAGCCATTAAAATCTCAGCCGAAGGGAGGAGATTTCTCAGGATGTGTGAGGTGACAGTCCTTGGCACTTCTCCAGCTGGCCCTCCTGCAGATCCTTGCTGCATGAGAACAAGCTGATTAATAGTTCTCCATACCCTGAAGCTAGGGGCACTTAAGAGAAGGGGTTGTTCCTTTTATCCTATAGCTGCAGAGAGGGTAGCACAGCAGACAAGGTAATGAGAATTTTCCGATAGTCTCACCTTTGCCTTCCCAGCTCTTCTCCAATTCTTCGTCTGTCCCTCCTCCCTCTGTCTTCAATGTACTCGCCCATTAATGATTTAAAAAAACCCTAGTTGGTATACGCAGAAGTGCAAAGCTGCTGCTGAACAGACTCCGTTTTCCTCAGGATCAGTTCCTGCATCTGCTTGCGAGGCTGCCAGTCAGGACTGCAGATGATTTAAGAGGCTTTCTTATTGGCAATTTAGTTAAACCTGCTGTGCACAGCTAGGTCTTGGGAGAAGGAAGATGAATGCACATTTTAATGACTGAATCAGCATATATTGGGAACCAGGATGGCAGGAGCCTCACCTCCCTCGAGGCTCACCTGCTATGACAAGCAAAAAACCTCCCTCCTGTTAGAAAGTACATGATTGCTGTATGCCCCACTGTTGGATATATATTCTAGATGGATTGTGCCAGGGCTCCTCGATGATATTAGAACATACCCAGTGTTTGTAAGACGATATTGGTGCTGTTTACATCCTGATTCCAGTGCTGAATCCCAGGAAGAATAAAACAGTTCTGTGGAGTGGCTTCAGCAGATTGATACATCCTTTACGCTCCTGGATGAAGTAGTAATGTACAACATCAGACTGCTGATGAGTGGAACAGTTGTTTTATATACAGAGATTTACCCCTGTGCTGGCTAGTTAGCACACCTCCACCACAGTCAGTGAAATGGTGTTGATTTATATCTGCTGAGGATTGCAGCCATAATTCTTGTCTCCATTTTTGTGCAAGTACTCGCATACTTCAGTTTTCAACAGACTTTAGCTATCCAGTGCATCATCGTGTCCTCCATCTGTTTATATCTCCAACAAAAATTACTGCTGTTCTTCAGTCACAAATGTGAAATTATTCCATATCCTCAGTGACACTGGTATAATAGAATTTATATTGCACATATGCTTGTTTGCACATGCAAGATCTCACAGTCATTATTACCGTTGCTGATTTATGTTATTGCTATCCGAAGCTGCATGCATTTATGTACACCATTTATTTAAAACTATTCAGAAATAAATCATCACATAACAAACTAAAAAATCAGATGAGTATCTTATTATTTGCCTCATCTCTAACTATTCCAATCCAATTACCAACATTCAAATCCTTTTTCATCACTTCACAAGTTCCATTCTTGCACTTTGAGCTCAACTGTTAAAGCTACTTTGGACAAATGCATAGGAGCAAGTTGCAATTATTATACAGAAAGGGAGATATACAACAGACTTTGGGAAGTTAAGGAATCCCGAAGTTAACACACTGGAGAATTGACATTAAACAGCTTACATATTTCAAGCTTTTAACAAATCATATCTGAGATCAGTATGCTACAAATCAGACTGAAGTATCCGTATGTGCTAACTGATCCCAATGCAGCAAGGAAGCAGATACCAGCCAGGTTTTTCCCAAGAGGATTTTTCTGAATCAGTTCTTTAACAGTCATCCCAAACTTTGAGGAACTCTTCTACTTTTTGGACTACTTACCTCCCTGTACACTTTTTTTGCCTTACCAGCCTACCTTAGGTTGTTTTACCCCTGCATCAGGAAGAACATTATTTCTGATATTCATCTTCTTAGGCAGTATGGCAAAGTTTTCCTGTGCTGTTCTTTAAAGGTACTAACTATACAAAATACTATCATTTAGGTACTAGCTATGCAAAACCTGACATCTCACAATTTATTTCCCTATGCAAAAGGACACTAAATTGTCTAGCAAGACACTGCCTTATTGTTTAGACAGAGTAGCAGTGACTTTGTGAGTAACTGAACTCAATAGAGGCAGGTCCCCAGGTGATTTAAATCACAGTTATCTCACTAAAGTCAGCACAGGCAGTGCTGCCAAGTTAAAATGACTAAAGACACGAGGCCAAATCTGCGCCTTACTTTAACAGCACATCTGGGCCTAAAGTCAACGTTTCCAACACCCAAATGTCAGAGAGACATTTGTAGTTTTTTGAAGACTGATTGATCATTGGAACCAAGCTACTCAGCCTAGGTCTACACCGTGAACCTCACAATCCCAAAATAAACCATCCATGGGGTTTAGACTGGTTCAGCGATAGGCAAGAGCTGAGGGGGAAAATTCTGGGTGGCAGTTCTGAGAGCTTGACTTTACCTGAATCCTGTTGCTGGCCTCCAGCTCTATGTTGGATCTCATCACCAGCTCCTGTAATTCCCATGGAGCTGTGAACATTTCAGCTTCACCCCTCTACATGCTCGAGGCCAAAGCTTTGCTCATGTCCCAGTTACACGCTATTCTGAGAGTGGCAGAAGTGGTGATTGCATGTGAACTCAGCAAAAGAGTGAATTCTCTACATCAAGACTAAAAATGGCAAAATTGAACCCTTCTCATTAAATAAATCATATGAAAAATCAATTTGCATATGTTTTGCATTCTTGGGTATAAATTTTTAAATATTTTAAAGGTTCAGGAAACCTGGGAGGATTTATAACATGAATCCCTCTGAACTGTGATCTAAGAGCTACTTGTCCCTTAAGAATAATGATTTCCTGGGTCTAAGCAGTTTTAGCATTATTATTTTTTAACCTACTGGGGCTTTCAATGCAGTTACTTTCAAAGGAAATAAAACCAGATGGTAATTGTAGATTAGAGAAAAAAAATGAACTCCCAATTAATTATTAAAAATTGACTGTTAATTTTAGAAACTTGAAGCAAATTGTTCACAAAAGAAAATTTAAAGCTACAAGAACATCCAATACTACGTTATTTCTCAAATTCCCTGTTCACAATATGTAAAAATCATTCTAAATATTGGAGAAATCACATAGAGAAAGTAAATGACATCAGCTACATACTGAATTGCATCAAGGATCCGTTCCCCTTCTTATATCAGAAAATCACAGAATGAGTAAGGTTGGAAGGGGTTACCAGTGGGGTTAATTGGCCCAATGTCCCTGCTCAAGGAATATACATGCACAGAACACACATACACTAACTCTGTAAGATGCTGAAGATCAATATGTGTCTGTGTTATGTAGATATATATCTCCATTTCAGTATTAAGGCAGAGTGAGACCAGATTTCCACTTATTTGGAATTTTTTCTTTTAGAGTTAAAAAATTCCTTCATTACTCTGATGAATGAAAATATTTCAATGGTTTTGGCTTTGTATGAATGACAGAGTAATATCAGAAATATCAGAGATGAAAAAATGTTCAGACTAGCCCCTAGTTTATGACACATCTTGGGAGTCCAAAATACTGCAAGAGAATGTGTGTCTAGTCCAACTGAGTGAAGACAAAATATTTTGCTGCAAAGAGAGTAGAAACTGTTTATCATGCCTAGACTATGGTGCAATCAGCTACTCTGACCTTCCCTGGCTTTCTTGATAGTTAAGGTACTTGGATCCTTTTGACTGGTGGTGAAAATATACATTTTCTTTCCAAGTTTGTTATNTTTTTTACTTTGTTTTTTTCTTTTTTTTTTTTTTTTTTTTTTTGGGTTTTTTTTTTTTTTTTTTTTTTTTTTTTTTGGTTTTTGTTTTTTAAACAGAGTATCAATATATGTAGCAATGGGGAAGGTCAGTTTAGAACAAATTTAATATCAAAGTTCTGTTTTACTTTCAGAAAAGGCCACATAAAATATCCTCCCCTTCCAAACTGGTCTGTTCTCTCCATGTGTTCAGTCAGTTCTGATGCCTTCAGTGACAAACTGTGATTATTGGCACATTTTTCTCCCCTTAGCTGTGTGTATTCAACACTGTAAATGAAAAAGGGCTGCAGCTCCAGTCTGTGCACACCAGCAAGGGAGTTCCTAACGTCCCAGACATACCTTTATGAAACTCAAAGTTTTATACTTTCAGCACTGTTTTTTCTGAGATGGTAACTTCAGATGAAGTGTAATGACTGGGACAATGCAAAGAATGATACGACCTGGAGCATGGTCTCAGAGTGCAGAGTAGATTTTGTAAAAAGAAAGTAATGAAGAAGTGATAAAGTGGTGATGAGAAAGAAACCTCAGAATATTTGCAGTGGGATCAATATAAGGCCCTGCTGTAATATGTTTAGAGATCTGCTTCTGTCATAGTGTTGTGGTACACGTCAATCATCCAGTAGCTCAGCAGGCACCGGTCACTTAACAGCAGCACTAAAGGAGGAAAAAAACATGTCAATTAAACTGAATAAAAATATTAAATCCCCAAATATTAAACATAAATCCAATTTGGCAACTCATTTGACTGCCTAAGGCAGTTGGTTTATAGAGTCATGTTCATTCCACTTAATATTATTAACAATTCCCAGGGAAGTACTGCATAGTTACAGTAGCTAGTACATTAATCTTTATCATATGTGCAAGAGTGGAAGCTTGGAACAGGATTATGAAAACAGACTGCTTATTCTTTTATCTCCAAACTGATCTCTATGCAGAAAATGATGATCTAATGAGACTACTTACTAACTGACTATTAACTTCCCTGGGGCTAGAAATGCTTTTCCATCAAGTGCTGGGACAAATGCTCTTGTGAGGGTTTTGAGCTCTCGGCCTTTGAGTTTCTGCTTCTTCTCTTTCAGTCAATGTGATTGGGTCAAAGGATGCAAAAACTTCGTATTCCAGTTTTACACATGCTGTGGGATAAATTAACAGTTCTGCATGGAAATCATTCTAAAAGCACAAGTCACCTTCCCCACAGATTCCTTTTGCCTTTGCTCATTAATATTGGGGTGTTTCCACGAAAAAGCAAGTGACTCTGGATGTACACTCTTTGAAGAAGAGCAAAACCACTGGATCTTCCCCTTTTAACATAAAGCAAAGCTGAAAGGAATCCAAGTGTGTTCACATTGTCAAAGCCTACTTTGTATATAAGAATATAAGAGAAGCCAGTACTGGGTCAGATCAAAGGTCCATCTAGGCCGGTGTCTGTCCCCAGCAGTGATCAGCACTGGATGGCTAAAAGGTAAAGAATAAGAGCAGGGCATAGATGTAATCATCCTTTCCCAAATATTACTTCAGCCTTCAGCAATTTGTGGAACAGGGTCTTCTTGAGCCAGAGGTTATGACTTCATGTTTAAAGGCCCTTAATGGATTTTTCTTCCACTGGTACATCCTAGAATCTTTTGAAGTGTGAATTCCTGTGGAAATGAGTTCCACAGTTTCACAAAATGTTTTGTGACAAAGTATGTCGTGTTGTTTGAATTGAAGCTAGACCTTAGTGGGTTTAATTTCTCCTACTCCTAAACCTAGGAATGATACTGAGATATTGTTCAGGTTTATCTTCCTCATGCTGGTCTTTATTATGAAATATCATGAATGATGAAAAAAACCCACACTGCTATTTTATCTACACTTACTCCTCTCTTTTTATTTTTTACATGCTGAAGAATCCTACTCTATTTAGCTATTTCCTGTGCAAAAGTTGTTCCTTATCTTTATCGTTTATCACCTAGTTCTTCACTATACAAGATCCTTCAGTAACTGACTCACAAGACATGTCCAAAGCAAAGAGACCAAGAAAATCAGCTGCCTTTAATCCACCAATTCCCAAGAATTATGGTCCACAGTGTACAGGGATAACAAAAGAAGAAATGTACTTTGCTGGTACATATTGTTGGGTTTACTGTGTTGATAGGAGCAGATCAGTGTGAATTTGGTCATTACATCACCCAAAGTCTTCCAAGTACAGTTTAATATAGGTCTTATAAGGCTTGTACAGAATGTGATTTTCAGATCCTAATTTAATGACAGAAGTTTCCCTCTCCTGTTCTTTCCACACCACTAGCTAAAGCTTACAGATCCCTCTAATGAAAGAGAGTTTGTAAAGTAGGTAGATGGCCTAATGAAAGGATATTAGGGAAGGACATTCTAGAAAGGTATAAGTATTTTAGGAGATACAGTGAAAATTCAAGGAGGACAAATTCATCCCAAAAACACAGGCACCACTTTGTCTTCAAGTCCTGAACTTGAAGTACTTGGGAGAGGGGCGGAGAGAGAGCAGGGGTGAAGCTTGTCCTGTTTTTTCACATTCTCCACTAAACATTTGCTGTGGGTGCTGTTGATGACAGTCCCTGCAGTCTGACCCAGACAAACTTCTCTAAACCCAGGCTGCCATGTTCATTAAGACAGCCCAGCGACAATACACGGCCCATTAAGATCACCCTTTCCATGGCTGCTGTAAATGCCGCAGGAGGCTGTGCTCTGCCCGACTTTCGCTGGGAAAGAGGCGCTGCTAGAAAATAGGCGGTGAAGCCAATGCCTCTGGGTGGAAGCCCGCCGTGCTAAGCCCTCCCGGCCGCCAGCAGTCCCTTCCCACCCCTCCCCCGGCGGCGCGGAGGTCCCAGCCCGCATCCCCGGGGTGTTGGGAGCGCCGGGAGGCAGCCGGGAGGGCGGCAGGAGGGATTAGGACCCAGGGGGACGGCAGTGGAAGGACCCAGGCTTTGGCGCACACGCCTCCTACCAAAAAAAAAAAAAAAAAAAAAAAAAAAAAAAAATCACAGCCCCGTGGAGCTGGCGCTCGCTCATTCAGTTTTCTAGAGAGATCTGAGCCGGAACCCGGGAGCCGGGAGATCTTTCTCGCCCACCCAGCTCAGCAGCAAGGACATCTACAGGGGGAAAAAACCCCACCCCACGCAGCCCCCCACCGCCCCACGGCAGCTGCCGGCGCTGTGCAGGTATTTGGATTTGCCTTCTCTCGGGTTGCGCAGGGAGTCTCTCGGCGCTCCCCGCGCCCTCCGCCCCGCCGGGCCCGGGATGCGGCGTTTCAGCACCGCCGGACGGACAGCTCCGGTCCCGGCCGCTCCCTGCCCGGCCTCTCGCTCCCTCCTGCTCCNCGCTGCCTGCCCTGTTCCCCCCTGCCTGCCCTGCTCCCTCCTGTCTGCCCTGCTCCCCTCTGCCTGCCCTGCTCCCCCCTGCCAGCCCTCCTTCCTCCTGCTTACTCTGCTCCCCCCTGCCTGCCCTGCTCCCTCCTGTCTGCCCTGCTCCCCTCTGCCTATCCTGCTCCCTCCTGCCTGCCCTGCTCCCCCCTGCCAGCCCTCCTTCCTCCTGCTTACTCTGCTACCCCCTGTCTGCCCTGCTCCCTCCTGCTTACCCTGCTCCCTCCTGCCTGCCCTGTTCCCCCCTGCCTGCCATGCTCCCTCCTGCTTACCCCGCTCCCTCCTGCCTGCACGGCCTCCTGCTTCCTGCTATTCCCCCACGTCTGTCCTGCTCCCTTCTGACTACCATGCTTGCTGCCTGCCCTGCTCTCTCCTGCCTGCCCTGCTTGCTGCCTGTCCTGCTCCCTATCTCCTGCCAGCCCTGCTCCTTCCTGTCCCCTGCCTCCTTCCAGCCAAGTTCTCTGCCTGCTGCCTGCCCTACTCCCTTCCTGCCCTACTCCTTACCTGCCCAGGCTGCTGCCCACCCTAGTTTCTGCCTGCCCAGCCTGCTGCATGTCCCACTCCTGTTCCCTGCCTCCTGCTCACTGCCTGCCCTGTCTCTATGTCCCCTGCCTCCACTGCTTTCCTCATGCCTTCCCTGACTCCCTACTCTCTGCCTCTTCTGCCTCTTACTTGGCCTGCTTCCTTCCTGTCTCCTTATTCTGCTCCCTGCCTCCCCCAGCTGCCTCTCCTGCCTGTCCTACCTCACTGCTCTCTGCCTCCCTGCCTCCTTCCCCTGCTCCCTGCCTCTCTTCTTTGCCCTGCCAGCTCTACTTTCCTTACCTCCCCTCCCTCCCCTACTTCCCTTGCCTCTCCTTGCCCTTCTTACTGCTTTCTGCCTCCTATCTAACCTGCCTCTTCTTCCTCCAGTCATCCTTGCCCTGCTTCCCTGATTCTCTCCTCTCTGCTTTCTGCCTTCCTGCTATCTGCCTTCCCTGTCTGCTCTCCTCCCTGCCCCGCTCGCTTGCCTTCTTTCCTGCCTGCCCCTCTTTCCTCACATTCCTCTCTCTCCTGCCCTTTCTTCGCAGTCTGTCTTTCTTCTCCATCACCAGCCTCAATCCTTCCTGAAAGGGAGCATGGGACTCTAAATATCAGCTCAGCAGCCCAGGGGCTGAGCAAGGAAGGGAAAGAGCACAGTTGGAATGGAAAGTCCAGATCAAATTTGAGACCAGGGAGAGATGAGAGGCATGTAGAGGAAAGGGTTAAAACTGGGAGTTAAGTTAATGAAGTAAGGGCTACCGCCAAGTGTTGACATACAGGAGCTTGTCAAACAGCAGCAAATACCTGTTTGCTCCTCAGCAAACTGATGCTTGTTTTGACCAGCTTACTCATTCCAAAGAGGGATGAGCAATTAAAGGGAGGGGGGAATGTGCCAGGGCAGTCAACTGTATTGCTTTCCCAGTGGTAAAGAGTGATGGGTGCAGGCAAGAAGTGAGGTGAATCACACCTAGCCTGTGGATCCTTTGCTGCAGGAAGTCAAGAATTAAGTTGCGGTCTCTGCAAGAAGTGAGGGTGTTCACAGAGAAAATAAACGCAAAGCAAATAACAGCTGTCAAAGCCCCATGGGTGCTACTGGCCTGACTTTAATTCTGTTTACAATGGTTTAATCCTGAGAGGATGAGGAAGGTCATAGGAGAAAGGGAGTTTCCCCTTTTCAAAATGCTGATTCCTCAATTTTAACAAGCCCTGTGAATAATGAAGTTAAGGAGCAGATGGCTACTCCTTGTCCATCATTGAATAGTGACTGGATCATATTTGGAAGAAAAAATTAAATTACTGAAAGTCTGCTTTCATGCGCTGAGTAATCAGATGATAATATGGATTATCTCCAGTACTAAAAGTTAATGCAATGCCAACATCTACGTGAGATATTATGTAACAGTATTATGCCATGCACTGCTTATTGAAGGTACTGGTTTACTTTTTCATACAGTGATAAGTCAGAAAACCTTGTAGAGCTTTTCCTCATTTGCAGTCTGTATTCCAGCTTGAAGTTTGCAGGGGCAGCTTGTGTTGTCATGTATCTGCTACAAAATGCTGCTGATTATTTTAAGAATTCTGTTGACTCATCCACCTCTAAAAACTACTGAGTATTTTCTAAAAATTAGACTTTTGTAAGGCAAATCCAAAACAATGAAAGATATTACAGCCCTTTCAAATAACCTTCTTAATTTATTATATCATCATTCATAACTTAAAATCTGTTGCAGAGGCTGGATACTCTGAGCAGCACTCAGTACTGCTGAGCAGTAGTGTAAGCAGTGTAACTGAGTTCAGCAATGGAGGAACTGCAGAATCCACGCCATAGCACTGGGTCATGATTCCTTAAAGTCTATGTGCCTTGAACACAGACGTCATTTCACTGAAGCTTGTAACAGCAGCCTCCTCACCTTTGAAAAAAGGATCATGTCAGTTGAAATAGTAATGATTAGCCTCATAAATGGATGGAGAATATTTCCTTTAAAAAGACTGTAAACTCATGCAATTGTTAAGCATGTAATTGTTGAAGTAATTGTGCTATTGCTTGTCAAGTGAGTTTTATTTTCTCTCACAGCCTTGTACTGTAGTGTCTCTGGCACAGACACAAAAAAGATGTGACAATTGGGCACTACTAGTTAAACAAAAGAAAACAAGAAAAAAAAGGAGGCAACAGTCTGTTATAGAGTGGAAAAACTGAGCAGAAGTTCACGTGGTTTTTGTCAGATGAGTTGTAATTCCTTTCCCTCTTGATCTAATGCTGCTCTGTTGACTTAAGTTGAGAATTTCCAAACACTTTAGTGGGATTTTTGTTCGTTTATTTTGTTTTTTTTTTCCTTCAGTGATATTTATAGAAATAAACTCCTTAAGTCTGATATGTTCCTCCACTGAGAAAACAAACCCACACGGTATTATAAAGTTATATTAAGCTTTACTTCTACAAGTTTGGGAGAAATTTCTATGTGCTTTGTGTTTGTGCTCAGACTTCAGTAGAAATGAGAGGAAAAAACACAGGAGGATTGTATGAATTCCCAGGTGCAGAAATCCCTTCCTCTTTTCTTTCTCCTCCCTTCTCCCTTCTCCCT
>VYZQ01013262.1:0-18877 GCA_013400655.1 Mystacornis crossleyi | reverse complement strand
TTCCCTTCTCTGTTTTTGTGAGCACCACAGTGGGGAGGCAAAGATGGGGAGAGATAAGCACGCTCCAGAAGTGGCCGAAAGGAGTGACGAGATCATTTACGATCCTAATTCCCGTCTTGGCTGATTTGTTTGTTGTGTAGAGTTAAAAAGAAAAAAAAAAAAAACACAACCCCAAACCCTCACACTTTAGGTTATAAATCCCAGCAGTCCGAGGGCTGTGCTGCCGGAGGAATCACCTGAGCGCTGAGCAGGAGGAGCAGGGAGATGACATTTGAGTTCAAGCATGTGACTCTGCTGCAGATGCCTAAAACAGGCGGCAGGGTAAGAAGATGAAAAGGTGCTACTGAGGGCTCTTAAGTCTTCAACAGGATCCTCTAAGAGTCCACTTAAAGACAAATGGAGCACTCCAGGAAGTCAGCTGATGGAGGCAACGAGAAGAGGTTGTTTTTGAAGTGTACCTTCTATCTTCCACAATAGAGTATTAATTATCTTTTAGTCTTTTAGTTTCAGAAAAAAAAATTCTAAAAGTATCTCACTGTGGACACATTGTTCTACAGGCAAAAGCTTCCACGGCAATCTGGAAAATTTCCTCTATTTTTATATTAAGATTCTGTGAAGAATCCTTTTATCCTGTTTTATGCCTTGAGATTCAAAAATCACCCTTTCCACCCTTCTCTGTTTTTAAATATTTTCTTCCCATCATCCTGATCTTCATTTTTGCCTTAACTTATATCAGCATTAAGGTTTTTCACACTTTCCCTTTTCGTGTTTGTACTTAGCAGCTGTATTTATAGCTTTAATTTCTATCTCCTCTTACAATTCAACAAGATAGGATGTCTTAGAGGCTTGTTTCTCACAGAGGTCAGGAAGGAGGACACTGTATCTGGTATTGGTGCCTGACAGCTTTGGGAGGTGTTAATCTGTATTGATGTTTGCTCTGCAGAAGCAGAGCGAGCCTGTGGCCTGGCAGGTGAAGTACCACGGGAAGTGTCAAGTGTCTGAGGAAAGTGCTCCAAGATGCCTCTCCTCATTACAGCAGCAGGGCAGGCATTTGTCTCCTCTAATTAATCAGCAGCTCGATGTTGAGGAGGTGCCCTTCCTCCAGGTGAGACTGGAACCCCTCCAAAACCCAAGTCATGCAGGCCCTGTCTCGTGTTTCAGCCCAGGTGAGCTCCTGGCTGCCAAAGGCTGTAGCTCCTCACACCTCCTCCCCTCTCAGCTGCCCACCGCAGGGTTGGCTGCAGTTTCTCCCTCTTGGTGTGTGGTTGGGATTATCCCACACCTTTCCACGCTGAGGGCAGAAGCACAGTCTGCTTTCTGCCAAGAGGTAAAACCGGTGCCTTTCTCTGTCTTCACACTCTGCCCTGGGGGACATCAGCAGCCTGCACCAGGTGCTGGAAGGTGAGTGCCACGCTTCTGCAATGTCGTAAGTGCCATCTGGATGCTGTGGCAGGAAGAAAAGAGCACTTCAGGGCAGAAGCAACACCTCCCGGGATTCTGGAGTAGCAGCCGCCTTGTTTTGCATCAGCTGACTACAGTCCCGTGGCCTTTCTCAGACATGTCTGAAACCAGGAGCCCAGACAGTTTGGAAAAAAGCCTGAAATCCCATCCTGAATGTTCAGGTAGAAGAGTGTGGTCCTTCCTAGCTCCCAGTAAGACTGTGCTGGTCTCAGCATGCCCACTGTTCTCTCTTCCCCTGGAGATCAGATCCTGGCCAGCCTGGTAGCCCAGCACCAGCACTGCCAGCACTGTCAAACCCAGCGATGGTCCAGCCCTTTTTTCCATGAGAAATCTCCTGTTCTGGCTAGGCCTGGTCACCTACCCTAGGTGACCAAGCTAGGGCTTGTTCCCCACCCCTGCCTAGAGGAGTTGTCTCCACAGTATGTTAATGAATGGTATTTTGATAATGGCCTAAGACACCTTTTCTGGATTAAGAAATTTCCCCTCCACACCCTTCTTTTCCAACTGCACCAGACATCCAGACAAAAAGACAGCTGCTTGGTCAGCCCCAGGTTAACTCCGGGTGGTGATCCACACAGGAATCTCTGGCCCTTTAGCTGGAACAGGTTTTGTCCTTTTCTGGTGCCTCCTTTCCCTCAGTTTTGCAGGCCCAGATGTTTCTCAGAGAGCAGGGCCTTCCCTCTTTTCATCTTGACCTGTCACATCCATACCTAGGGCAGGGAGCTGCACAACAGACTCGGAGGGAATATTCAGCCCACCCCAGCTGTTCATGCTGGGCCAAAATGCCCAAGGGGGGAGTTCACTGCTGTGTCAGCTCCAGGCACTGGGGTGACCATGGCCCTGGGGACGTGTGGCAATGGGAATTCCCACGTGTGACTTCTCCTTGGACTAGGGCACAAAACCCCTCCAACCTCCAGCATTAAAAACAAAAGGTCTGAGTACGAGGGGCATTGATCCCAGCAGAGAGGTGGCCACAGCAGGAGCATTTGGGAATGTCCAGGCACTGCCACCACCAGTGAAAGGGGACAGCAAAACCTGGAATGTGCTGACGTGCAGCTTGGAGCATCAGTGCTCCGGCACAAAGTGATGGGGAGCAGAGCATGACCTCAGGGCGAAGGAGAGCTCTGGAGAGTGGCAGAGTGCGCTGGGCAGCCAGAGCAGGTGTAAGGCCTGTCCCACAGGTTGGAGGTGTAAACAAGCTGTTTGTTATCACTTTGTGATGAGGCACGGCACTCCACCTTTTTGCTTTTAATTTAGCTCCAATACTTGAAGTCTTAGAGCAGTACTTTGAGATTGTTTTTGTTTTGAAGGTGAGAGTTTTGAGAAGCACTCGATTCTCAATATCCACGTCTCTCAGACGTCGTGGTGTACTGAGGTTCCTAACTGCCTTTTTTTTCCTGTACATTTAACTTCAGGCATGAGTTTTGTATACGAGTAGTAGTGAAAAATGACCCCACACGCAGAAATCTTTGTGGTAACTGATAACAGGGAAAGAACAAATTTCAAAGATCAACAGCCTCTCCAAATGCTCCTTTTGTAAGAGACATAACAGCAAAGTAATCATCATTAGAACAGTAATTTTGTTCCAGCAACCCTTAAACTCCCGCTGTGCCACTGTATTATCAGTCTCTGTGCTGGGCTGAAGGAAGGACAGGGTGATTCTATTAACTAAGTTTCAGAATAATTGAAGGTCTTTTAAGATACAAACTTTGCTTTGATATAGGAATTTCAAAGATGAAGGGAAGCTTCAAAGGAGGCACTGAGAATGCAAGGATAGCAGGTTTGAGCTCTTAGTGGTGGGTAGCTCTTGACTTTAGATTGTTCCTTGTGAAGATACTGGTTCCTTCTTTTCACACCAAAAACATGTCAAAACAAGAAATTTAATTTATTCAGTTCTCTTGGATGCCATATGTAGCTGTCGTTTTCATGATTTAATGTATAAACATGAGAAGGCATCTTTGCCATGGAACTATATTAGCAAACACTGCCTTTCTTCTAAACACTCCTCTGAAAACTGGCTATATCTCTGGAAACCAGAACAACAGAGACTGTGTTACAAACACACAGACCTTCGTGTGAAATGCCTTTGGTCTTGTATAATCTCTAGACTGAGCTGTGAGATGCTGTCCTGTAAAGGTGGAAAACACTGGGGAATGAAAAGGAAACTGTAGAAATTACAAACTTCTACGTTGCTATGGATTCTAGAAGCTTAGATCTTCGTCAGGCTTCTTGTCCTGCAAGCATGGTTCCTTCACACCCCTTTTGATGCAGATGTTCATGCAGCTGTAGAAAAGCAGAACCCACAAAGAGGTTTTCTAAGTCATCTCCATGCCAGATCTGCTCAGCTGATTTTACTCTGGAGAGGAAGATAGAAACCCCACAGTCTCCCCAGCATATCTGGTTTAGGATTTTCTGTCTTTGTGGTTAAAAATATAATTCCAGGATCTTTTTCTTTCTGTCCTTGATGTTCGCCCATTCCTGTTCTGTCCTCCTGTGAAGAATGTCACTGGAGATGTTTTTCTTAATTTTGATCTGCTGAATCTAACCCAACCCAAACACACCTACACTCAAGATTTTGGAATGACTTGTGTGCACCTGGCTATTTGCATAAACCATGAGATAAATGTTAAAAACAGAGGCTGTAACAAGGACTCTGAAAAAGATCCCACTATCTGCTATAACGAAGTGTTTAGCATCTGCATTTTAATGATGTAGACGTAGAAATCTTTTACTTTATTTAAAATAGGATTCCTGGTCATACATGAATATGGGGCACAGCCAACTATTTTGGCTCTAATTTGTCCTGGTTGATCAAAAAATATTGGCATACCTTGATATTTTTAGTATTCTACACAAAGCTTTTCACCATTGGTATTGATTTCAGATTTTTTGCTTGTCTAGGGAATGGGAAGATTAATGAATAAACTCTGTTCTTTCATATTACAGTTGAGTCTAATTAGATGATGGGATTAACTAACGTCAAGCAGCCACTGGAATTGTGTTGCTGTGTCTTTGACAAGGGTATTAAAAAAAAAAAAAAAGACAAAAAAAGTGAGTTTTCCTTCATGTCCAGGGAGAGAAGGGAGAGTGTGTAGTTACGTGTTTTCATGAGGACAAGAGGGAAATGGTGGCAGGTGAGAAGAGTAGGAGGGATGTGGGGAATGAGAGGGGATGTGACTGAAGGAAGAGGCATGTGAATGTGAGCCACTGTAAACCAACTGCCTTTTCCTTCAAGAATCCACGGGTGAGAGACCGGAAGATTTTAGAAGCTCAGTAACAATCAGTTGTTCACTCAAGAGAATAATTATACTTTTAGAGATCAGGAGTTCAAGATGCTTCTCCATATACTTAAGTACTGCAAAACTCTAAGATTCATAAATATAGGAAAATGCATTTCCTAAAAGCCAAAGCAGACAATAGTATCAGAAATAACACAGACTAAGTATTTTCCCCTGGAGAGACAGACTTTTCCTCACTTTCAGGATGTTTCCTTTTCTGAAATGTCAGCCTTTATGCAATACTCTGCTACTAGCCCACATATGATCTTTTTTTCTCTTATGTTCTTCCAGTTTCAATAGATGCCACAATGGATTACTCGTACATTCAACCCAAATGTTTACTTTTTCTTACTCCCTTTTTTTTTTCCTTAGAGTTTATTTTGGTGTGTTTAACAAGCAACAGGACAAGAGGAAACAGCCTAAGGTTGTGCCAGGGGAAATTTAGATTGGGTATTAGGAAAATTCCCTCACGGAAGGGGCTGTAAAGCACCAGAAGAGACTGCCTGAGGCAGTGGTGGAAGTCACACCTGGAAGTGTTCAAAAACTGTCAGGATATGCGGACATGGTTTGATGGTGAATAGGATGGTGGTGCTGAGTTGATAGCTGGACTCGATGATCTTAAAGGTCTTTTCCAACCTGAGTGATTCTGTGAGTCTCTGGTCTGATGCCTGACCCACATCCCGCTGTCGGCAGCCTCAGGGGCCATTGTTCTCCTGCCTGAGGGGGCAGTTCGCTGGCCAGTGCGTTGGGGATGTCTGCTGTGGTCCCGGGGCCTCGGGCATCCAGTGCTGTGGCTGCTCCTGCCCCAGCCCTGACACAGCAGAGCTGCTTCTCCTGGCCCTGTCCTTCCTGCCCTGTTCCTTCACCCTTTCTCCACTGCTCTGGCCTCAGCAAATCCACCCCTGGCTTTGTGTCAAGCTAGAGTAGTTGGAAACAATTGCTCTTCTCTTCTTCCAGTTAAAAATCAATTATATCGATGCTGGAGAACTTGAATCATTTTTAAAACACCTTCCGATTGTCTTGACCCAACAACCCTGATGTCATCAGGTCTGCTCCAGGCCAGTGTCAAACAGATGAAAGCCAAACCAGTGCCTTGCAGCATTCCCAAGTGTCTTCTGCAGCTGTGTCAGAAAGGAAACAGCCTTGTGAGAATTAATGGGAAAATGTTGGGCTGGAGAGATGCTCCAGCAGCAAAGTCTGTCAGAGACCTCTGCTCTGGCCATGGCAACTCACTGCATGGGGGAACAACAACAGCACATTCCTCTGGATTTGCCTGCAGAGGCATTGGCATGGCAGGGAATTTACCAGCATCTTTTGTCAAACAGGTATTTTTTTAAAGGTTTTATGCATTGGCTGGGAAACCTGCATGAGTGACTCGACGATCTGTGTTTAGATAAGGTGTCATTAAGATGGCTCTGCCCCTACTGTGAGACCTCATGTGTTGCCTTCTCCAGCCACCTAGAAACAGAGACTAGACAAGAGTAAGGGAATAAAGGTAGGTATTTATTTGAAGGGCCTTCAAGGTACACCCTGGGGAGCCAGAGGCTGCTTCCATAAAATGGACCCCAAGATGGACGACAGGTCACGAGTTCTTTACACTGTTATAGGTTTGGTCCATTTGCATATCAGCATAAATTCACCAATTAAAACTTTAGCTCTCTTCCATTTCTCCACCTCTCTCCTGGTCCTAGTTTCCACCTTCAGGCCTTGGACAGCCCGAGTGTCCTTGAACAGCAAGCTCAGAGAAGCTTTGTTGTGTCTATCTGGTCTAAGAGAGCAGCTAACAAGCTGTAAGAAACTTCAGAGTTACACACTGGGCAATACAGGATTTAAAAAGTACAGAAGTTAAAACCTAAGGCATCACATGGATACTCCTTTTCCCACACAGGGAGCTCTGGTTTGGCGTGCAGAGCTTCACTGCCATGGCAGGGCTTCAGCTCACTGCTGGGACACTGCCGGGACAGATACCAAGGGGAGGAAGCACCAGGATTTTAATGTTGAAATTCTCCTTTGAAACGGCAGGAGAGATGATTAATGCCAATCAAAAGCTTTGTGGAAAAAAACGCTCTCTTGGAACTGGGGTAAGTTTTCAGGTGATTACAAGCATAGATGATAAAAGTACTGGCACTGCCAACGTGTCTTTAGGCTGTTCCAACACGTGTGACTGAACCACACATGACATCCCTTTAGGAGATCTGTCCCCAGGGCTGTACTCTGGCTGTATTAATCCTTTTGAACAAAGCAGGATGGCATTGCTAATAAATACACAGATGGCAGAAGCTGGGTGCCTTTCAGAGCAGTTTATGCAGCCGGCTGCAGTTCCTGTAGTTTGATCCAGGTGATATTAAATCTGGGTCCCTCAGAGGCTGGATCTCTTTGGGGAGAGCACACCCAGTTCTTGTACCCGAGGCTGCACCTCCTGGCTGAACAGGGCAAAAATTTCAAGACTGAACTGTGCCATTCAGTAAAAAAGAAGGAATTATGCTTTGTAGTTAACCTGAAAATAACAAGTCACAAGTTTGCCTTGACAATGGCCGTATGAAAGAAACTTCATGGTAGCTGGTTCTCTCTTTCAGATGGAAAAAAAACCCACCAAGCAGCAAACCTTTCAGTCTAGAAATGGAAGTCCTGAGACAAGTGCAGATTTTAGTAGTAAGGAGAATGATATACTGCATTATTTTTAATTTTTGTCTAGAGGTAGACTCTCCAGAGCTGCTGCTGTTCCTTCAGAACATCAGCCAGAAAAGACACAGGATGGCTTATCCTGGGTGGGAAAATGAGTTAGATGGTGTAGCAAAGTCTCTCCCAACCCCACAGTTCTGTGATGCAACAGATCCTCCAACACTAAAGCGCTACTGATGGCATTTTTTAACAGCAAATGCACCTAATTTGATAAGCTAAAACCAGAACAGACCACTTAAAAAGTGGTGTTCAATAAGCCAAACCTTCAAGGCAGCATTTCAAACACTTTTGTGATGTGCAGAAAATGCTCCAAACTCTTCTTGCAGATTTTGTATTGACTGGCTCTCGTTGGACGTCTTGTGCTATCGACAGGATTTTCAGATGACAAACCCGAGCATTTGTCCCGGAGCTGTGTGTCAGCAGTGGGAAAATCACAGCAATTTGAGGAACTTTGAGACAAACTACTAAAAGAAATAAAAAATGGATACTTTCTGGCTGTGAATTCTTATTACCTGCAGATCTGACTTCTTCATATATCTTGTAATTAAAAATTTAAAGCATAATATTAAATTCCAAAAAAAAATCATTAATAAACCGTATTAAGCTGAACTTCCATTTCCCGTGAGATGTTGAGGCGGCCTTTATTGATTTATCCAATTTCATCATTTTGTGTCCTTTCCAGATTTGCTGCTTTTAGACTGAGGTGTCTTCTGTTTTGTTTGCTTTGTTTTGTTTTGTTTGTTTGTTTGTTTGTTTTGTTTGTTTGTGTCTCTCTGTGTAGGAGGGGGGTTAATGCCACAGCTAAATTTGGGATTTCCAAACATGCCCAAGGAGTCAGAATTGAAAATAGCCCAGTGTGAGCAGAGAGTCTCTTGGTATGGACCTTCCAGCACCTCACAAACCAGATTTTCTTTTTTCCAACTCCGTGCAAAAACACGGTGGTTTCACGGTCTGAAACCACTCCAGACTTGTTTCCAGCCAAGACACTGGTTCAGCTCCTGAAGTGCTGTGGGTTACATATTCTCTAGGTGTTTGTACAAACCCAGTGCAGCCACATTCCAGCTCAGTTAAAGTCTCTGGATGCTAAAACAGAGCAGCCAACAGATTCACCAAGCAGAAATACATTTAAATTGTGGATTTTGATACAGATTGTGGTGCTTCTGGCTTGTGACAGCCACGTTTTTTTCGCCATTGGTGTGACAAAATGATGCCGCTGATGTTTTTATCTGCAGCAGAGCTGGAGTGGGTAAGAAAAAGAAAGGGTTTTCCCATCCCACATGCTGCTTCCAAGTTGCCATCTGTACCCCGGAGTTCAAAATTTAGCTTTTTTCCTCTTATTTTTCTGTAATTAATTGTGGGCAGCAATTTGAGGGAGGGGATTCTGCCCCTGTGCCCTGTGCTCAAGTGAGACCCCACCTGCAGAGCTGCCCCAGCCCCGGGGCCCAGCACAGGGAGGGCCTGGAGCTGCTGGAGAGAGCCCAGAGGAGGCTCCAGGAGGATCAGAGGGATGGAGCAGCTCTGCTGGGAGGAAAGGCTGGGAGAGCTGGGATTGTTCAGCCTGGAGAGGAGAAGCTCTGGGGTGACCTCACTGTGGCCTTCCAGGACCTGCAGGAGCACACAAGAAGGATGGAGGGAGACCCTTTACAAGAGCCTGGAGGGACAGGGCAAGGGGGAATGGCTTTCCACTGACACAGAGTGGGTTTGGATTGGGTATTGGGAAGAAATTTGTCCCTGTCAGGGAGGTGAGGCCCTGGCACAGGGTGCCCAGAGCAGCTGTGACTACCCCTGGATCCCTGGCAATGCCCAAGGCCAGACTGGACCTTGGGGCTGGGAGCAGCCTGGGACAGTGGAAGGTGTCCCTGCCCACGGCAGGGGGTTGGGATTAGATCATCCTTAAAAGGTTCCTTCTAACTCTGTGATTCTATGAGTGTAACTTCATTAAATTATTTGGGCTTCTACTAGGATTTGCTTCAGTCGCCTCTCCTCTAGCAGGTCCTCTAGGGCAGATTTGCTGCTCAAAATGCCACCTTGCTTTTACTTCATCCTTGGCAACCTCCAGCCAGGGACAACAATCCTCAAGGAAAGATCTGAGGGAAGCTGAAGGAGGCTCTTGTGCAAACACACCGTGTCTGCTGATTCAGGTGAAGTGGCTGTGAGGAAGGAAGCGCCTTCCTTGTCTGCACAGGGATTGTGTCCTTCGCTCCTCTTTTGCTGGCAAAGTTGGCACTGATGCTTTGAATGCCTCATCTTTTCATCTACAGAATGTATTTCTCTTGCCATGAACAAGTGCCAGTTCATAAATGTCTGAGAAAGTAACTTATTACTCTGCTTGTATCTCATGTGCCAGTAATTGTGTTTCACTCATGAGCATAAATCATCATTTTCTTCCTCTTTTCTGTTTGTATAGGATCCAGAAATGAAGTGCTTGCTTAGAGGAATGAAAGGGCTGTCAGCATCTCTGAAATTTGAATCTCAGCTGTATCAAAACACCCTCTTGACTATGAAGGCATCCAGAATTCAAATGATTCCTTGGCAGTTGTGCTCTTTCACTCTCTGGAGAGCACAGGTGAAGGTGGAGCCTGACAGATAAGCCAGAAGAGAGACAAAAAGGAACATCCTGGTTCAGTCTGGGCACTTTGGTCAATCCTCCCTATGAAGAGCAGGAGCCCTTAAGAAGGAAGGGGGGATGAGTGGGGAAGAAGATAAATGAAGTGATTTCAGAAGGGAAGAGAGGAGGAAATTAACTTTGCAAGAAAGGAGCAGCGTGGAGCATCCTAAGGGAAGAACTGCACTGGGGAACAAGGAACTGTTCCATGGGGAGCAGGGAGTGCAATAACCCAGTACCAGAGTGGGTTCTGTAGGAAAGCAACTGGGGAGGAGAAGAAAAGAATGGTTCTGTTCATTTAGGAAATGGGACACGGAGAAATCAGAGCGCACAGCAAAGACCAAACCAAAGGAACAAGCAGAGGGAGATCTCAAGTCACCCTCAGCTCCTGTGTGGTGAATCCAAGTACAAGGGGAGTGATTGCTGTGTGTTCTTCAGCAGATGTGTGCTGGGGAGGGAGGAGAGCCGTTCCCAGCAGTTCTATAACCTTAATGCTCTTCTCTGCTCTTCAGAGACGTTTTATGAGGGTGCATCAGCTGCTCCTCCAGGCTGAAGAGCCAATTCTGAGGGCTCTTTTCTCCATCCTTGGCCTGTATTTTTGTCCCCATAAGCTCTCCTTCCCACTGATGAACTAAGGGAATGAATAGCAGACAGTATTCTCTGTCTGAGGACATTATTAACTGAATGGTGAGAGTTTAGGACACTAAAACTCTGCAAATATGGCATAAATTTAGTGAATAGTACAGATGAAAAAGAGGTGACAGGATGAGGCTTAAGGGTAGGGATTTTTTTAAAAGGTCATTTGCGTCTTGAGATTATCTTAATGTTAAAAAAGAGATAAAACAAACACAAAAACCTGAAGAATCCAAAGGTAGATTATTTGTGTTTAAATCAGTATTGTGAGTCCAGCTGAGCAAAGGGTTTTTTTTTGGACTACCTGTCTAAAAACAAATACACGAATCCTGTATCCTTGCAACATTCTTCTTAAAGTGTTATCAAAGCTTCTCCGGATAGAATCCTCCATTCTGTCAGGCATCCTTTTTTTTGAACTTTGTTTGACTTAACATTTGCCTGTGTCATTCTGCTGCTGTTTCCTTGTCCTCAGCTCACCAAGCCGCCCAGGCCACTCTCCCCTAGCTGCTGATATTTGCTGTGGCACCCCTGTGTGTGCCATCCTCAAACTTTGTCACTGTTCATTTGGTTTTTCAGCCCCAAGTCCCCTGGGGACAGCACAGAGACAACACCCGAGCTCCGCGGAGTGCGGAGTCTCGTGGTGATTCCTCCTGATGAGAAGGCCTGATGGCAGTCCAAACCATCTGCTTGATGGGGATGGGGATAATTTGTTTCCTAAAGAGTCCCAGTGACTCGCTCTGAAAGAAGTTGCCTGCATATCCTTGTCTGTTTGGGGTAAGACTCTGCTTTGTGTTGCACTGGAGGTCTTTACACTGCTCTATGAACATTCATTATATTTTTCAGGGCTCACTTCAGGACAAAATGAACCTTGTGTGTCTGAAAATTGGAGAGGGCCCGTTTTTCATTTCCTGTCTCCACGCAAATCCAAAAACTCCCCAAATAACTGCTTGTTGAATACCCATTTTCTTTTCTCAGCACTTGCATAATAGTGTAAAATATCAAATGTGAAGCTTCTTTCCCTCTTTTCTCTTTGTCTTTTTTAATCCCCCATTTTGTACACGCTGTATTCCCACCACGTGGATCATTCATGTGTTACTGCAGTGAAGAACATGGAAATAACACAAAAGGTTTTGTTCCCATTTCCTGACTGGCTGTTCTGAATCAGGATGATAATGAATGATACTCTGGATTAATGATGTAGGGGGAAACTGTGCTACTCCTGAAGCCAAGGGAAGTAGTTCCATTGACCTTTCAGTGCCAGGATTTCACTCTAAGGATTGAATTGAAACTGAATCTGGTTGTAGAGTTTTGGGAAATGTCTTTTGGAATTATTTCTGAGTGCCTAGAGTCTCTCCTCGGTGCTAATAGGCAGGAGAAAGATGTCCTTGGTGCCAGCAGCGTTTTCCAGTGCACAGTCTCCAGTTTCCAGCGCTTTGTCCTCTAGGATCTGTGTGGGTGTGTGTCCTATCACTCATTAAATTATTGTATATATTTATATCTCCTACAGAAGTGTTCCTCACACGTATGCACATCCACCTTAGCAAATGCTGAAGGTTTTCATCTCTCAAAGGTATTTTTCTGCCTGGTGAGTTGAGTTGTTGGAAGTAGGAGTTGCTGATGCGCCACTTAAAATATATTTAAACTTGTACAAAGAAGCTTATATAAAAGATACTGCTGGAGATGAGAAGAAATTCTTTCTGAAGTAATTCTGAGCTAGTAATTGATGGAGAGCTGGCTTCAATAACTTTCTTTTTGTGTTTTAGAGTTCAAAAGGAGATTGTGTCATGTCTTTAGCAGGTGTTGCAAGCAACTAAATACTTTGTTTAAATATTTTGTGTAGTTAAGCAAATAAATTTTGCACAGATATCTTCCATTAACCAACTGATTAGAATATCAAACATGCACCCTGTTTCCAGGAGTCCCAAAATATCCATAACCTATATTTTGAAGATGTGAATTTTCTTTTCTTTATATAACTACGATGAACCTGGAAGATTTGGTGCTGAGCTGGTGATCTGACCATGACAAAGGTGGGACTTTTCTGTGTTAATGCTAAAATTAAAGTTAGAAGATTCCCTTCTCTTTTTCCTTTGTTACATTTGGTCACTTCTGCTTTACTGCATCTGTGCACATTGCAGTTGTGGTACTCCAAGACATCCCCAGGCATGTTTTATTCTGGGAAGATAAAAATGAAGCTCTTGGCCATTGCCTGAGACTTTACAGTTGATGTGTCTCAGTCCTGGCATTGGTAGGTTGAAGAAATCTGGAAAGAAAAGAGTGGGGGAGGATGCTCAATACATGAATATAAAGTATAAGAAAAATGTATTGACAACATTAGCAAATAAATCAAGCACAGATGTAGGAGTTTCTAAATCTGCTCATTAAATATTTACATTTTACACTCTCAAAAATGGAAAATATGTTGACATCTCAGTTTTTCTTTTTGAACAAACTGTCATACCTGGCATGGTGTAAAATTTCTAACAAAGAATAAACTGTCTGGAAAAGTCAATTACGCTTTGTGAAGGAGTGAAAATGACACTGAAATAAATGTGTCTTTGGAGCCTGGTTTCGCTGGGCTTTGTACCTTGACCATTATATTTTTACAGGATGATGACAGTTTGTGTTAGAGCACCAAAAACTTCTTGAACCTGATTCTGGAAAGTTCTTCATTGACATTTTCTGCTGTAACTCTAGTGGGCCAAAGGATAGGTGTGATGAACAGCCAGGAAAGCCTGAAGGCCTGGGTTGTTTTCCTCTGCATATGGAACTGAACTGCAGGAGATCTTGGTTTGGAATTAGAAAATTATATTTCTTTTTTTTTTCCCAACAGAAAAAGACAACTGTTCAGATGATTAAATGCATGTAAGGTCGCATTAATAAATAGTTCTGTATTTGAGAAGGAAAAGAGAGAATTATTTAGACTGTCTGTCTTTCATCTTTTTGAAATCATTTCTCTTCGATGCTCACAGTAAACAGACCTATTCTTCAGACAGGATCTCTGTGTCTACCATGGGATTTCTTTTCCAAATGTGTTGGAAAAGACAAAAACAGTCAATGTGGAAAAAAATGTAGTCACTATCACTTGAATTTTTGGTCTTGGATGAAAGTTGAGGGAATAATGCCTCTGAAAGCAGCTCTTGTGTGTCTTGTTACTCCTCCCTTACCTGAGGCTGGAACAGGGCTTTGTTTTTATTACAGGGATTTTGGCACGTGGGAAGTGCATCTCTTCCAGCAGGATGATGTTTCTAATCGGATTGGCTCTGTATTAGCAGTTTCTAAATTACATTTCTTTTATTTCGTGGGCTGGAGCCGCAAACATCATGTGGGCTGACATGAGACGTGAGGAGGCAGCAGAGCCCTCTGTGAATCTGTGGTGCTACATCCCTTACAGGCTTTATAAACCCCTGGATTCAGGAAGGAGACCAAGCAGATATTCTCTCCATTCCCATGTGCCACTTGGCTCTTCCTGCCATGGTGTAACATTTGCATTGATTCCAGTATCGACTGACTGAAAACCAGGACAATCGGAGTCGCATCAGGCTCATGCAGGAGATGTGATGATAACAGAGAAACATGTTCCTAAAGAACTGAAATACTCCCAGAGAAAGTGTGTGCTGTGCAGTAAAGTGTATTTTGGACACTTGCCTGTGTGTGTGTATTAATGACCCAGTGATGGTCACAGGCTCTGCAAATCAGTGAGAAAAAGCAGATAATTAAAATTACTGCCTCTGCAGGGAAAAGCCACAGGCCCAACTGTGAAGAACTTCATCCATAGACAGGGGCTCAGCAGGGTATTTTGAAGTGAAAGGGTTGGAAGAGGCATGCAAAGAACAAGGAGAGAGGGGAAAGCAACTGGAACTCTCAAAAAACAGGAAGAGGGATGAGGATCCTGTGGTGAGGGCTGTGTGGTTTCTTTTTTCACCTTTCCAATCTGATTTTCTCTAGTTAGGATGGCCTTTCATTAGGACACTCAGCTCTTGCTATTGCAAATGACTGGGTGGACAGCGACTGAGGCACCTGAGATTTTTGAAACTAAGAGTCTTGTTTGTTGAGCTATGAAAAGAAAGTGAGATGGACAGTACAGGAAGGTTGGAAAAATAGTAAGGGCTTCAGTGGAGGCTTTTTAAACCTTCTGTAACAGAAAATTGGCTGCAAACAAGATGTAAATAGGCAGAACATTGTTAACAAAAAGGAAAAATGCTTCTAGTGGAGATTTTTAATGGGAAGGTGAGAATTCACTGGAAATGTGTAAATTAAGGGCTGAGAAACGTTCCCAAGTAAAAGGAGTTGTATTTTTGTGACAGCTGGTCAATTTGAGATGGAGATGCTCTAGCTGGACGTGCTCCCCCAGCTATGCACCAAAGCCCAGGTTTGAAGTATAAAAAATATTCGCTCATGAAGTTGTATAAGAGAATATAGCTCCTTTCAGGGCAGTGTGGTGGGTGGGATTCACTGGGATGAGCCGAGTCATTTGGCCCCTCTGCTGAGTTAGACCAGTCTGAAGCACAGCAGCAAAGAGGGGGATTTCAGAAGCTGCATGAATGATCTGCCACTGATTTTCCCCATGCCAGGCCTGGATGCGTAAGCGAAGAAGCAGAGTGAGCGTGTCCAGAAGGTGTTAGTGAGGGGTCAACTCATTTTCTGAGCAGGCTTGAGAGGAAGGAGCCAAGCAGAAATGTCTCTTGATGTCAGATTCTTGGCTTGTCCCCAAGAGAGGAGAAGGATGGAGGGCACTGTGGATTAACGGAGCGGAGAATGCTCCCCCCAGGTCCTTGATGTCCCTCAGTTCCTCACGCTGGAGCGCAGAGCAGTGTGGGGAGCAGGCAGGGGGCTGTGGGCAGTGAGCACGGATGTGTTTGTGGAGTGGGATGAACCAGGGGATAATCACTGCCTGTTGCTGAGTGCTTATGGGAAACTGGGTTCTCACACAGGGGTTAGCACAGGCAGGAACCGGTGAGTCAGATTCAAAGTGTGGCTTCAGCAAATGCAGAGGGTAAAGATGCATTGCCTGGCCTGCTGCTTCTGGCACGTATTTGGCTGACTCGTTCAGCCCCGCTAATACAGACTTCACCTGTCCTCCCACACACCTGGGCAGGAGTTTTTGCTCCCTGAGTGCTGTCACTTGCTGGCCCAAAGCCCTGCTCTGGGGGGACAGGCTGTGTGTCACCTCTGAGAGGAACATCTTCAGTCAGTGACAGCTCTGGGTCACATGGCTCTAAAGCACTGATAACTACATAACCTCAACTTGTGCAGGTCTGAAAAGTCTCAGCCTGGGATCTGGCTGCTTTGTATCTACACAGAAATTACTGCTTGGAAGGAAAATACTAATTTATCAAGCACTGAAGAGCATGCAAAAAGAATGAAATAGGCTCACCTCTCTTTGTTTTCAGGCTGAGACTTAATAGTGACACTGATTCCTGACCTTTTAACTGTGAGCAGTTATAATAGGTATGGCAAATGAAAAATTGTAATGTTTAGATGAGAAAAAATGGGTATTTTCTTCATTAATTTCGGAACTGCTCTCAGGAAATCTGTACTTTGTTGGCACATTACTGCTTGGGTTCACTTTCATTCATGAATAAATATTTCCATCATGATTTTAAAAGGGATTTTGACAGGTTTTTAAAAGAAAATGAGATCTCAAGCCAGGACTACATGTTGCCTCTTTACAGGAATTGATCACCCCTACAGCACCATACCTCCTTAATCCCAGGAAACAGAGAAAGCAGCATAAAGAAGTGATTTGGAAATGCAAAATTCTTACACATTCTGGAGAGATGAATTCCCATTTTCAGCATGGGGGGGACTCTGTGTCAGCTCTGATAGTGATGAGAATGATTGGATTGGGGACCCCTTGCATCTGAAACTGTGCCAAGGCAAAGAGGAGAACCTAAAATTCACAGTTATTCATAAAACAGTGAGAAAATGGTACCCCAGGGAGTGGGGGCCTGCCAGGGAAAGGAGAAGCTGCCTTGATTAGGTCACTATTCCCCAAACTCTTTGTCTTAAGAAAGGTTTTGTTGGTGGGAAGGAATATGATGGAGGGGGAAGTGCGTTTGTTGAGGATTCTTTGTCATGCTTTGTTTTTCTTGAGCAGTAACTGAAAATCCTTGAAATTCATCATAAGCCTGGCTGATTTACAAGTAGATTTTTCCAAAGGCTGTAAATTCTGGTGGTTTCATTGGAGCATCCAAGCCAGGTCTATGGGAGATACAAGCAGAGGAGTCTAAGAAGCCACATTTTTTTCCTTATTGGCTTTCTCAGGAGAATGAATTAGTTTAGTGACATTTCCCAGTCTTCTTTCATCTTTGTCACAGGAATGGATTGGATATTTCTTCTTCAGTAGATTGTCCTGGACTGCATTTCCAGTCCTCACCATCCATTCCCTTGCCTCACCTACGGCTGGTGAGTTTTAATGTGGGAGCTGAAAGGGTGAATGCAGAATATTGAAAAGGTCAGAACAACCCTACAGAGCTCTGTGGTTCAGGCACGAGGTGAGGATTAACATTCAGATACCTTGCACTGCAGCAGAAACAGAAACACGGGCTGAAAACAGCCCCTCCTCGTGACAAGGATCGCAAGTGGGGAAGGGGAATAAACTCTTGGCCTCTTCCTGTAGCTGTTTTCACATTTTAATAACTTCGTGCTTGCCTTATATTACAAGGTCCTATTTACTGGTAGTTAGTAGTTTATATTTTGCTATTTAATATCTGAATTCTATTCTCAGAGCCTGTGATCAAAAATCAAACTGTAAATTGAGGTAATTAAGTAGGAGTTTTTGTTGGCTTTTTTTTCAAATTGCTGACTATACCAGTAAAATAAACTCTGAAGTTTATATTCCTAACAACTACCCAGCCTTTGTTTTTCTTCTCTTCCCCTTCACCGCCAGAAGAACAGGAAGAATTATTTTGGTGGGGTCGGTTTCGATATGCTTAGCTCTCAAAAATGAAATAAACTTCCTCTTCAAAATTTCTAACTGAAGTTATTTTTTTGGGACATGCTTGAAATTGTAAAACTAAAATATTTCGCCTTTTTCAGATTTTTTTAGAAGTTTTTTTCTTTTTTTTTTTTTTTTTTTGCAAAATATAAAATATTCCCAAATACTTTTGGTCCCCCTGAAACTGCTTTTTTGGGGCCTGAGAAGGTTTTTCAGGGCTACATCTTTGTTCGAGCCTGGGCTGTGTGATGTTCGCAAAGCCGAGGCAGGTGCTGTGCTTGTGTGGAGCAGGTGCATCAGGTGTTTATTGTGCCCAGGTAGCCTTGGGCACATGAAGTCCCAGGGTGGGAAAAACCCCTCAGTGACCTGTTGAGCCTCATTAGAATAATTCCTCATGTTCCAGCTCATCCAAGCCAGTGTTTCCTTCTGTCTGTAACAGTCACTGCTGTGGTTGTTCCTGTATTTTATTTTAAAAACCCCAAAATATTTTGCCATGTCTGACTTCATCAGTGCAAGTTTAATTAAAGCCTTCTACCAGGTGCAATCTTGTTCAGTCATGTTACACTTTTCCATTCATTGGGGCTTCTCAATTCAATCCCACCAAGTGGGATGGAATTCCCTGGGGTTTTGGTCTGTGGTGAGGCAGTGGCTGTGGCAGGGGCACAAGTGGCAGGGTTTTCCACCAAGGGTTTTCCACTAAGCTTTGTTAGCAAGTGAAGTGTTAATTTTTACTGGAGAGTTCTGCAGAGCCTTGGGAGGGGCATCGTGGCTCATCTGCAACTCTCTCGCATCCTTATTTTAAACCTCTCCGAGGCTGGGCTTTGTGTTAGTGTTTGAAAGTGACAGCTTGCCAAGCTGGGGAGCAGAATGAGCTGTTGTTTAGGATAAATAGGAAACATTATTTATATATAGGAAGGAATGAAGTTGACAACTAGAGCAGCATGAAGAAACGCAAGAATCAATAAACGAGCATTGGATTAACCTGTTCCAACTGAATGAAGTAAAGCAGGAAGCACCTTGGCAGGAGGTGCTGCTTTTCTGTGGCAGCAAAGATCCTGCCCCTCCTCCTATACCGGAACTCTTAAAACACAAACAGGTTAGGTCACAAATTCCTGGACTTAGGCATTCTACACTGAGCAAATACGACAGGCCAAGGCTTTCTGTGCATGCTAGGTAGGTGCAGCAGGACTTTGCAGAGAGCAGAGGGTCCTGGTGTCCACTGCTTGTGCCTTGAGAATCAGCAGAATCCCAGGAGAGTTTGGGTTGGATGGGACCTTA
>VYZQ01013258.1:28155-52182 GCA_013400655.1 Mystacornis crossleyi | reverse complement strand
CATAGGGGATGTGTGGGGTATCCAGTCACTGCTGAGAGCACAGGAGATGAAATCCATCATGCTCTGGCCTGAGCCTGAGATGACGTGGGCTGTTTTTAAACAACACACTTGGCTGTTCTGCCATCAGACTTGGTTTTTAGCAGGAGCCAGGAGTTCAGGAGCACTTTCAGACCCTGTGCTTTAGCCCGACTGAAGCTTAGTCCCAAGACATGAGTCCATGGGGAGTTTTCTTTGGGAGAGACTTTGTAACCTTGCCTGCCAGTTCCTCTTGCCATTTGTATTTGACGTTTTCCCTAGTTTTGACAGGGAAATACTGTGGATTATATTCTGTTGCCTTGTGTTTTGTTTACTGTAGTACAACAGTGTCTGGGACTCAGAGCTGGAAACCAGACTTCAGCCCCTCATTTTCACTGTATCATGTACTATTGAACATACCAAGGAGAAAGTCAAAGCCAGAACCAAATGCAAGAAACTATGTCAGGTGGATGCAGACAGAGAAATTAATAGAAGGCAGGGAAGGCCTTACCAGAGCATAGTCTTCTCACTTCTACTGGTTCTGTAATGCTTTAAGTCCATTTCTGTTAAGAGCGTCACTGCTGAACACTTAAGTGCTATAAGAAATCAGCTACCGTGTAGTTCCTACCAGTTGTCATTCAGTAGCTCTGTTTGGTGAAGGAAGACCTTTCACCCTCAACGTTTCTTGGTGCCAGATAGAGCACACTCAAAATTCCATACAAAATGCCTGGGACAGATGAGATGTGACAGTTTTTGCTTTCTGCTGAGTTCCTCATAGCATCAACTTTCCACAACAGTAGCCCTAAAGACAGGTACAGTGGGCTGGAGAGAACGTAGCTTCTGAATGCAGGAGTGGCATCTGTGTCAGACTGCCTGATAATGGTGCTCCCATTCCCCAAGCACAGGATGGATGAAATGTGTGCTCAAGTCATTCTGCTCTGTGCCATGATGCAGGTTATGAGCTGTGCGCTTTGTATGAACTTTTCCTCATCCTGGGTTTTCTCATATGCCATGAACAATGTGGCAAAGAGCTTGGTTAGAATGGACCTTAATCATTTATCTGAACTGGAAGCCAGACATAATAATTATATAAGTATTTCAATCTCAGCTTTAACTTCTGCTTATGTGCAAAAATGCTTTTGTGTATGGGAAAGGTGAGCTTTTTTATGTCCTTACGAAACTGTATATGTAGAAAATATGAAGAAAGTTGTACTTGTTCTTCCTTGCAGCCTTTGTTTTGAATCTCTTTTAGCTGGAAATCTCTGTGTACTCAGAGACTTGATTTCTTGGCTGTAGTGTGAATTTGGTTGGCTCCTGGTGGGGTTCTGGGGTGGATGCCGTGATTTTGGAAGTGGTGGTGTTTGGAAGTGGGAAGTGAGGTCACAGGGGCTACGTGCATCCTTCAGTACTTCGTGGTTTCTTTTGCAGCCCTGTGTGACATGCATCCCATGAGAGCACTCTTCCTCATCCCAAGGAACCCACCCCCAAAGCTGAAATCCAGAAAATGGTAAAGAGATGTGTAAAAAGACCTGTATTTTTGCTGCATTGGGCTTAGGAGGGTTTTTAGCTCTCTTGTCCAGGGACAATGATTTTGTTAAATCATGTAGTTATCTAGGAGGTGATTCCTAAACTGTTTCTAAGTGCTGGATTAAGCCAGAGGGAAGATAGAGTTTACCTTTGGGGAGCAACACCTTTCTTTGGAACTCTTCCTAAACTATGGCAGTTGTTTCATTTTGGTATCTGTGGCCGAAATTGCAGAATAAGCAAGGAAGGCTTAGATGGGCTGCTTGGGGTCAGGGTCAGGGCTTTATCAGAAGATTGCATGGACGTTGTGGGGCTAATGGCAGTCACCTGCCCTACAGAGAAGTACTTTTTGTTTAAATGAAGTGTATAAAGAAAATCTTCACCTTATCAAATGGTCAAGGGCGTTTTTGAAAGGCTTGTGTTGGCCAGATTGTGGTTTTGTTGATCAGGATGTAAATTCGAGGTAACTTCTCTGAGAGGGTGGTGACGTGGAGGTCACCCTCAGCACTGTGCTGGTCCCAGGAGTCTCACTAGTGGTAGAACTCAAATTGTCTCTCTCAGTTCCAGCATAGAAGGAAATCTTGCAAAGTTAGTGCTTTCCATCATTCAAGGGTAGTGCTTGGTCCACAAGTTGGAAAAGATTATTGGGTTTTCTCCACTGTTCTGTCTTTTTCAGGTCAAAGAAGTTCCTAAATTTTGTTGAAAGTTGCCTTGTAAAGCATTATTTGCACCGTCCATCCACTGAGATCCTGCTGAAGCATTCCTTCATCCGAGACATGCAGAACGAGCGGCAAGTGCGCATCATGCTGAAGGATCACCTGGACAGGACAAGGAAGAAAAAAGGAGAAAAGGGTAACATGGCAAAATGAAAATAAAAAACACTTCAGAGAGCATGTCCTCTTCAGATTTTGACAGCAGAGCACAAGGCAGATGCAGCTGAAATACTAGAACCTGGAAAATTGATAAAGCATTGTCCTTGATAGTGGTGGGGCCATTTTGAAGATGTCTTTTTCAAAGCCTGGGTCCTTAATGGTGTTTGAGTACTAAAGTCGTTGGAACCTTGAGTCATTGAGAGCAGCCCTGATGCTAGCAGGGAGCCTGGACTCCAAGTCTGGGTCTTTGCTTTCTTGAGTAGTGCTCCACAAGTGTTTCCTGGTCTCTCAGTTCATACGTCTGTCCCAGATGCAATTGATTTAGATGCAATTGATTGATGGAGATCCTGTTGGATCTCCATATAATTTTATCTCGTGAGTTCTTCAGGGACAGCAGGACTCTTTAAGTGTTTTGCAATGGAGTGGGCAAAAGAGACCTGGAGAAGACCTCCAAGCTCCAGTAAAATACAGATGTTACGATGAATCACCTGCGTCACAGACTGCATGAAGAAGAAGAGAATTCGGATTTGTTCCAAATGCCAGCCTTACCCTTCAGAGCAAAAGCTGGAAGAAGCAGTGCAGGAATGGGGCTGATTGGCATTGTGAAAATGCCTGTGCATGGCAGACTAAGGGCTGTGCAAAGGGGACAGAGACATGTGGCCTGTTAACCAACGACCCTGCCCTCTCTCCCCTTTTTCCTTTCTGTATGTTTTATACTGCCAGAAGCACTGTGAGGATCAGGGACTGTGAGGGCAAACTTGGAAAGCACTGTGGTGTTGGAAGGTGTCATAAATGCTCTGATTTGACAACAGGAATAAAAAAATAAATAAATAAAATAAAAATAAATAAATTAAATTAAATTAAATTGCTGTTTCAAAGTAGATTTACTGACTCCAGTCGTAGTTGCAAATTCTGCCACCTCTTTCAGCTATGAATCTCAAAGCACACTGGAATGGAAAGATAGTGAGTTAGAATTTCTCACAACTGCCCTTGAGAGGGGTGGAGAAGTGCAATGATAACAGTCACTTCTTCATAAATAGTTCTGTTTTGAGCTGAAAGCGCTATTTTTAATCAAAACTCCCCTGAAAAGGAGAATAGTGTGGAATACATGCTTCAAAATAGTAACTTCAAAAAAACGAAGTCCCAATTTAGCTTGTAATACAGCCAACAATGCAGGGTACAACCAGTTTGAAATTATTCCATAAAAACTGCCTTCATGTTAGTCTTGAATAGAAATTCAAAACTATGGGTCAGCTTTTGAAACTTTGAAACTTTGAAACTAGTACTAGTTTTTGTTTTCTTTTTTGCTTACTTAATTACTCCCTTTGCTACAAAAGGAATCTGGATTTACTGGTGGCCTCAGCATAGCCATGACACAGGTATAGAGCAGCAGAGCAGGGCAGTGCAAGCTTTTATGTCCTATCTAAATGTCTTTTTGAAGAACCCCTCTGCTGGTGGTGCTGCGGGGTTTGGGTTCCTCTGTGGGTTTAGCCTAATTTGTTTCAGATTAGGGAGGGAGGTTAGTTTTGCAAAACCAGTACAGTCAGTCATGGGAAAAGGTGAGTGTGTGTAAAGGGGCTGCCCTGAATCATTATCTGAACTAGATTTTGAATTATGTACGTGGATATTTTGTCTCCTCTCAGCCTCCCCGTACAACATGTGACTTTTAAATTCCAATTCCTGCTTAGCTTGTAGTTCAGGCTTAATGCTCAGAAACAAAGTTCAAGAAGTTCATGTCTTAACAGCATCCTCCTCTGGTGTTTTGTTTGTTCTCCTTTTTAGAAGAAACGGACTATGATTACAGTGGAAGTGAGGAGGAAGATGATGAGCTGAATGAAGATGAAGGAGAACCAAGGTTAATTTTATTACTGAAATAGAAAATTTGACTGCCCAAGCTGTTCTCATTGAAGACAGCTCTCCTCAGCCAGAACAGCTTTCTTAACTTGCTCTGAATCTCTAATCTCCTGGGTCCCCTTTGGTAGCTTTAACTGTTTTGTAGCTGTCAAACATAACTGCTGAGTATAAGATGTCTGTAATAAGCTGCTGCTTTGGTTTCCTTGTAGTAGAGGGGGAAACTTTTCAAATGAAGGACCCAATAATCAGCTTCAGGCTGGTTTGGAGCACAGCAAGTGTGGCTGCAGTGGCAACTGCTGGAGATACATCGTGATTTGCTAACACAGGGCAATAAACAATTCCCAAAGCACCTCGTATTCTCTCTTTAATGCTGTGTTTTGTCACATAGAAGTGTCCTCTTTGTTTCAGCTCCATAGTTAATCTCCCGGGGGAGTCAACTCTCCGCCGTGAATTTCTGAGGCTCCAGCAGGAGAACAAAAACCGTTCTGACCCTCATCGGCAGCAGCAGCAGCTGAAGGACCAGGAGAAGTACAAGAAACAGCTGCTGGCAGAGCGGCAGAAGCGCATGGAGCAGCAGAAAGAGCAGAGGAGGAGGCTGGAGGATGTAGGGGGCTGGCTTGTGTAGTTATTCCATGTCTCATCACAAATGAAAAATGTGCCTGTAGGGAATAGGCTTTGCAATGCAAGAGGGCTGTGTTAAATTGTCAGTACAACCTGGATCATAGTCTTGCACCTTGGGAGAACCGTATCACTTTTGAACACAATGATTTTAGATGGGCTCTGTCCTTTTCCTGCTGATAACATGCCCTGAACTCTGTGAGCAGAAGAGGAAGGGCATTTTGCTTGAGTAGGTTTGGTGGTGGTAGCCCCGGCGGATGGGATGAGAGATGCCCATTTCTTTCTCATATGCGTTTCCCAGTTTGCAGTCTGTTGGTCTGGTCCGGAGTCTTGGCCTGCTTTTGTTTAAGATATTAAAACACAGCTGGTTGCCTTTTCAGCTGCCTGACACACTATTGTCTTAGAGGCAGAGCTAAATCATAAAATCACAGAACCATTAAGGTTGGAAAAGACCTCTAGGATCCAGTCCAACCATCAACCCAGGACTGACATGTCCACCACTATATCTTGGTCCTAAGTGCTACATCCACATACTTTATTTAACACTTGCAGGAGTGGTGGTTCTGTCACTTCCCTGGGCAGTGTGTTCCAATGCTTGACCAGCATATTTTCCTAGTATCCAATGTAAACCTCCCATGGCACAACTTGTTTGTTACCTGAGAGAAGAGCCCAACCCCCACCTGGCTACAACCTCCTTTCAGGGAGTTGTGCGGAGTAATAAGGTTCCCCCTGAGCCTCCTTTTCTCCAGGCTGAACACCCTCAGCTCCCTCAACCTGCTCCTCATCAAACCTTTGCTCCAGACTTCTCTCCAGCTCTGTTGCCCTTTTCTGGACACACTCTAGCCCCTCAATCTCTTTTGTGCCGTGGCACAGCACAAAAATCACCAACGTGTCTCTTCTCGTGAGTATCTGACAAAATTCAAGCATTGTGTGAACACTCCAGAGCTGACATTTGTGAAGCACAGTGCTGCTCCAGCAAAGTGGCAACACTCAGGATAAAAAAACCTCTTCTTTCTTGAAATGTTGAGAAGACATTTGTCATTAGATTAGTTGCCAGCTGTCAGGGAAATCTCACATGCCTCATAAATGACAGATCTGCCCTGGCCATTTGAAGGCCCAAATGGGCCAAATGAAGGCCCATTTCCTGCTCTGCCAAAAGGGCAGAGGTTTCATTTCATATTTGGCAGTCGTGGTGGCAGCTTGTCCCTGCCCAGTTTTGCTCTGTGGTGTGTCAGGTGTCCCCCCTTAGTGACTGCAGAGCAGGAAATGGGCCTTGTGATTTATGAGTACTGGCATCAGTAATTGGTGGTTACAAAAGTAAAGTAAAATAAGTAGTGTTCTTCCCTGGCTCTCTTCCGGCACCAGAGGCAAGAGCAGGAGCTACAAAGGCAGCAGGAGTGTGAGCAGAGGTGGCCAGAGGTGCAGGTCAGTCAGAGGAAAGAGGATAGGGGTAAAGAAGACAAAAGGGCTGTGGAAGATGAATACTTCATAGCAGATGGACAGAGGAAATTAGAAAAGAAGCAGGTATGAAGAGGGTGTTTGCTGACAGCAGTTTGCAACTCCCTGTTCCTGTATCTGATGTCTTTCTCGGTTGTCTGAGGGTGTTCCCATCCTCTGAGTCATGGACCAAAGAAGGACTTCACTAATGCATTTACTGCCTCTTGTTCTCAGATTCAGCCTTCCTTTGAGTTAGATGTTACTGAGTCACCCTCCTTACCTACAACAGGGACACTGCCTGTCCCACTTCTGTCCCTGATGTTTCTCTGTGCTAAAATGGTCTTCAGTCTGACTAAAATTCTTTTAATTTGAGGAATAAATAAAAATAAATTAAATACCCTGAAAGTTTCCGGCATCAGCTAAACATAAGCTTAAATCTCCAGTTCCCATATTGCATTCCTGTTGTAACCAGGACCATTTCTTTTTCACAAAAACAAGGGAACAGAGGTTAATTTTAATGCTGAACTGTCATTATCAAGACTGTCATCTTGGCCACAGTGTTTTTCTAATGTTCAGCTACAAATTGATTTGTAATCAAACAGAAGCATGCAGTGTTTGATTAAAGACCTCTGGTTTTAGTAAAAGTAAAAAGAACAAATACGATTTTCTGACCTGCTGTCTAAACAGCCAAACAGTGTTTGGTGCCACTTTATTCTTCCTGTTGCTCGGGGTTCTGACTCTTCTCTCAGCCCTGCTGGAATTGTGGTCACTTTTGTTCTTTGAGAAGCCAGTATTTCCTGCAGGCAGCTTGATTGTCCTCCAAAGCGTGATTGTCTCTGAAGTTCATCACTCTCTGCTTTCAGAATATGGAAGATGTGCAGCACAACAGGAAGATGCACCGAACTCTCCCCAAAGATCAGACACAGCTGCTGTCTCTCCAGCATGATCACAAGCAGAAGAAGAAGGAGCCTTCCAAGAGTTCAGATGCAGGAGTGCATCCTCCATCAAGCAGCACAAGCAGAGAGGTACTGTCTTGGCCAGGGCGGAATTTTGGTGTTTTGTAGGAATGCTGAAGGACAGAGCAGACTGATCTTTAAACCTGCATCTGGAGCTTGACCTGTCTTACCACACACTTAGGCTACAGTCTTCAGCTTCCGTTAATATTCAAAAGAAAAGGTAAAGGAAGAATTGTTCTGTCATTTCTGCTTGAGTTGAGAGAAGGGTTTGATAGGTGAGTGGGAAAACGAGGTTCCTCTGGTCAAGTAGGTGTCATTCCCTAGTCTTTCCAAGAGGCATGAAAGAAGGTAATAACCATCTGAGATTTAGTTGAGGTCTTTGCCTGATGTTAGGGTTCACAGAATTGAGCCAGGCGCAGAACGGCATCCTGCGTCCTGAGCACAGATCTCTGTGCCCCATCAGCAGGCTGTGATGCCCTTTCTTGTTTTTTATGTCCCAGGATAAGGTTTGATGGATGTTGTCAGCCTATATTGTAATCCATTTTCCTCCTTTGCTAACTCTAATAGTATTTCTACCCACCAACTCATTCTGGTCACTGTCACCATATCATGAAAAGCTATGGGTCCATTTCCATATGTTATCTCCTCATTCCTAGCATGCTTATTTTTCTTTTTTTATATTATCTCAACTGATTAACTCAGTTCTACAGCTGGTGTGATTTGTTGTGTCACTAAAGTCTGGGTCAAAAATCTCAGTAGCTCACAGTGCCTCCCCAGTAGAAGAGTGGATGTGATGTTCTCTGCAGTCATGGCAAAAGTATCTTCCCAAAATACTCAAGCAGAGGCATGAGGAGAGCTCATGCACATGTAAATAGGAGAAATGCAGAGTGCAGCTTTGTTACACCTTGCTGCTGTCTTTAAGCACGTGCCATCTTTGTCATCTTCTTGTGTGTGTGCACTGCAACTATTCCATGAGCTGAAATGTCCTGTATTGATAAATAGTTAAATGTAACTGCTAGGATTGGTGAAAAGATGAATTTTAGTAATTGAATAGAGTCTACAAACAGCCAAGCAGCAACATGAAGTCAGGAAAACAAAAGATAATAAGCTCCTTGTTAGAGGAGCAGTTTGTGAAATGAGAGTAATTCTGTTTGAAGTACAACTTAACTGTCAAAACCACAAATGTCCTGGCTCTAAAGGCTTTATTGTACTGACTGATTAAACAAATCGTTACTGAAATTTGAATGAATTGCTCTTGAAATCAGTATTTGTTTGATCATGGAGGGCTGGGTCTTATTCCAGCTGAGAAGTAAATAGAGTGTGGACAGAGAAGTAGGATGCTTTTGCTAAACACACCACATCAAAGTCAATAGAAGAGCTTTGCCTTTTTGCTGGGCCTTTAATGGGTGAAAATGTAACTCAGATGATTAATTTATTTTCTGCTTTATTTTGGTTAGAAGACAAAAAACCAATACAATACTGTCTTAGATACTCATCTCTGGTTTTGGCATGTGTTTTGTAAGTGACTTCTTGATAGCAAAATGAAATACATTACAGAATTTAGTGTGCAGTCACTGTTAACTTTTAATTTAGTGGTGAAATACAGTATTATTAGTTGCAGATTAGTTGCTTTTTAGGTTCACATCATGAGGCTTATGTCATTATAGCTACCATAATATATTCTAGTTTTAAGGATATTGTACAATATTATTAGTTAATCTCAGAACTTCTTGAAAGTCACAGATCCTTCCACTAAATTGGTAATTGGTGGTACAGGATTTCATTCTTTGATTGAGACTTTTTTGTCCGCAGTTGTAACTATTTGCAAGAATTTAAAAATGCTTTAAAGTTGTAACTGTTTCTAAAAGGGATAAGTCAGTGATTTTGCTCTTGTTGGTACTGATCTTCTCCAGTTCTTTAGCCAGACAAATGTTAGTCCCTCTGTTGGGAGGGACCTGCATGGGGACAGAGTTGTTTGCACTTTTTAGGGCTCAATGGCATTTCTAGGACCAATCACTGAAACACAGAAACTCTTGAGAATTATTGTTTCATTGAGACATTAAAAACAAACAAAAAATCCTAAAGCCCTTCAAAGCCTCAAGTTTAATGTTTGGGGGTGCAGAACCCTCTCTTTGGAGTTCCTTGTCTTTGCCATTGGGCTTACCGTGTCCCCTGCAGGTCAGGACAATTTTCCCCTGCACATCTGTGCCCAGATGTGAGCTCACTCTGTGCTGTATCTGGGCCCACCAGCACCAGAGTGAAGGAGCTGAGAGGCAAAGACTCCGAGCTCGAGCTGATACTGCACTAGCTCAGTGCCTGGACGCCAGTTGGCATCAGTTCTGGCAGCCCCAAGTGTCACCTGCATGAGTTTGCATCTGGATCATAAAGCCTTTCATGTGAGCTCCCCTTGAGCACAGAGCTGGGGGGTGAATTATCATATCTGGCTTTTACATTTTCTTTCTTGCTTATGGCAAAATTCGCCTTTTATTATTACAAATTGCAGGTAATGAAAATGTGGCCTCAAGAGCATGTTCACGGGGGCTAGAATTTCATGGTGTTTAGATGTTGTTGCTTGTTTTAATTAAGGGGCGGGGGGGGGTGGTGTTTAAGGTTTTGATCTTCTTTTTTCCCACAGTGGGGATCTGTGAGACTAAGTGGAATCATTTTCCATGTCCTCAGCAATTTCTAGGCTGTGGTAAGGATATACTTACCTTTCTGATACAGGCACAAACATCCAGATATACTGAGAGATACCATTAAAAATGCCCTACAGAGATAACACAGTATTTTTATGGCAATAATCTCTAGTTTACTGTGTAGAGCTGTTTCTAGGCTGCTGAATCAGAGAATATGCTCGAGATTTACATTAGAGAACAGGAAATAGTCATGTTGAACAGAATTGAAAAGAGTAGTGGGGTCAAAACCACAGGATAAAGACTTCTGTAATGAGCAATGCCCTCAGGGAATTTATTCCTTCTAGATCATGTTCCTCAGTCTGTCTCACAGTACAAGTAACATACCAAAAGACAGAGTGTTAAAAGTGTTTTAAGGTAGAAAGCAACATGCAGTAATGTCAGTGCTGTGGAAGGGGATAATAAATGCTCGGCAAAACAGGCTGCATGTTGTTAAAGATAAGTAAGTATAGACAGATGATTCCTCCCAGCTAAAATCCCAGCCTGCAGCCAAAGGAATGCCCTGGAATACAGCAGTGGAAACTCAGTCCCTTCTCCTTTCTGCAGCTTGGAAACTTGATGGAAAAGGAAGGGTTGCAAATGGAGAGGAAACAGTGGTTTGTACTGTGCCAGGGCTGTCCTCCTTGGTGGGAAGGTCCATCAGAGGTGGTGTGTTCTGTGCTGCTGTGGGACAGCATCCAGCCTGCAAAGCCAGGGGCTCTTTGTGCAATGTGCTGCTGCTTTTGTCCTTCCCAGGCTGAGGACCGAGCAAAGAAGAGTGGCAGCATCCAGTCCCCCCCGCAGTGGCCAGCGGCACTGGGGCACGAGGCCACCCCACACCCTGGGATGGGATCTGGGAGCAGCTCCAGCCCCTGCACCCCCGCGCCACAGAGAGCTCTGGAAGTGCAGGTACTGGTACCCTGGCTGGGGAGGAGGGGGCAGGGGTCATTCTAGGCAGGACAACCCATCAGAAACAGAATTCCCGTTGCTTCTGGCACAAATGGCTGAGGCCTGTGCAAACCAGGTCAGAGGTTTTGTGGTACCGCCTCTCTTGCGGAGTTCTATGTGGAATTATACTTAAGCACTGCAGATCAGGGTTAGATAACAGTTATTTTTCATGCTTGATGCCTGATTGTTGATTCCATGAAACTCCTCTCAGATGTTTCACAGAAAGTCTGAGTGACAGTGCTGTTGCAGTCCCTGGATCATGTATTATTTATATGGTGTCATAAATGTATATGTCACTTTACAAAACAAGTCCAAATCCAGGATTTTTGTAAATGAAACTATGTAAACAATTAAGATTTTTAGTGATCTTATGAAATAATCTGGAAGTATGTGGAGATACAATAAGTAGCAATGCAGAATCATATTTTACCTGTGGATAGAGCCCAGAAAGTCTGAGTCTTTTTAAACTTCAGTATCAGAGGTAGAAGTGGGATCTAAACAATACCTATGCAGTGAAAACACTCTGATGAAGTTCTGCATTGGAATCCTTCTCAAAACATTTTAGCTCCTGATAGTTTTACCAATTCTGGAAGAGGTGATTTGTGGTTATCACAATGTGCCCCAAAATTGGGCTTCCTTTCAACATCCTGCTCACAGTGCATGAAGGAAGTGTCTTGGACTGCAGGGTTTTTTTCTCCAGTCTCTTGTGAAAGGACTGTAAGCATATGTGAGCAAAAGAAAAACAAAACAGCAAGTGGAAGTGGAATAAACTTCTGTAAGTGTGAGCACAGCTCATTTAGCCTGGATATCTCCACTTGTCCTGAAAGTGTGCAGTGGCCAGAATAATCTTATTGCCTGTATATTTTACATAGTACTTCATTTTTCCACTCATTCATCCCCTCAGAGAGGACATACGGTCATAGCACTAGTTTTATTCTTGGCAGCTGTCAGTTTCCGCTGGACTCCTGGATGGGTGGGTGGATGGATGGATGTAGTTTTTGTATCGATCTCTCCCGTTGCTTCTGTGGGATTTAGCTAGTGGTACCCACAGGAGAGTGAGATTCAGATCAGGCTTAGGCATTATTTGTATGCTGCTATGGCATCTTGTGACCTCATTCTGTGTTGGATCATGGAGTCAAAGGGGGAAGGTCAGACTGCAGAGGAGGATGGGTTATTGGTTTCAGCTCAGCTGCTTTCAGAGCATATCACGCTGCCTCACCAAAGCAGCAGTGTAGGCCTGTATACTTCTTTGAGCATACCTGCAATTACGGGTTATTACTATGAGATCAGGTTGTATTATCCTAACTGTTTCTTACACTCATTGCGGATTTTGCTTGGCACGAGCTTCAGGTGAACATCCTGTATGAAAGGTCAGAGAATCATAGGATGGTTTGGGTCAGAAGAGACCTCTAAGAGTCACTTAGTTCAACCCCCCTGCCATGAGCAGGGGCATTTTCAACCAGATCAGAATGCTCAGGGCGCTGTCCAACCTGGTCTTGAATGTTTCCAGAGATGGGGTATCTGCAGCCCTCCTGGGCAGCCTTCTCTGGTGTTGCACTCCCCTCATCATAAGAATTTCTTTACTTTCCTAAAATTCAGGGTTCTGACTTTATTCTTTGCCTGAGCCATATCCCTCAGGACTGTAAACTCCACCAGTGTGTGATTGCTGCAGCCCCAGCTGCCTCCAACCTTGACATCACTGATTGGTTCTCCTGTGTTGGTGACCCTCAGGACCAGTATTGCATCCCCCCTGGCAGGGCTGCCTATCACCTGGCTTAAAAAGTTACCCTCTGTGCATTCCAGGACTCTGCTGGATTACCTACAGCTCACCATGCTGCTTTCCCAGCAGATACCAGAGTAGTTGAAATTCCCCAGCAGGATATGGGGAATCAGCTCTCCCCTATCCTGCTTTGGTTTGTGCCCTGGAGCAAGTGTTGGAGTCTGGGAGGTGGATAAAAGCTGGCTCTTAGTGTCTCTGAGTCAAAGCCTCCCTGTGCCTTTCCTGTTCACGTTGCTTTGCTCTTTGGTGATGATGGAAAAATTACCAGAGACAGATGTGAGTGGAAAGGCCTCAGTTCACCTGATAGCTTTTACCTGGAAAAATACTTACGTGTGTCTTCTCACATCCCTTTTTTTTCCCAGGGCCAGTTTGTTGTTTCTAGTCATGAGTATTGTAAGTAGGCTGAGGTGATGGCCTGGATTGTAGCATCAAATCACTGGAGAGCTTTTGCAAGGTCTACAAGAAGGACATTTCTATCTTAGCCTTGGGGAGAGGCTGCCAGCTTCCCTGAGGCAAATATTTCAGCCCTGTAATAGCAGTAGGAGCGTCCATAGTTTATTGCAGGTCATTTGGGATTCTGCAGGAGTACAGTAGCTGTACAGAGGATAGTCTTGCCCTGCTAAGGTGCCACTCCTGGGATGAGAGTAGCTTTGTTCTAGGCTGGCTGCTTCACCTGGGACAAGCGATCATTCCTCTGCACCCTGTCAGTGTTTTCCCATTTTGTAGCACCTCTCCCAGCTGCTCAGGGGAGTGGTGAGGAATGAAGCAGTATTTACCAACTTGCTTCACATTCCTTTTGGAAACTAAACTACAAAAACATGAAGCTGTTTAGAGTGATGATGTTACTGAAGGATAATAGCAGCAAGTGATGCACAGTTGTTGCTGTGTGATTTCACTCCCTTCTGGGAGGTGCCCTGGTACCCCCTCACAAGGCAGAGTTCCAGCTGACAGTGCACATGGACAGGGAGAAGCCAATCTGCTACCTGTGTTCACATGGAGACCACATGAACTTCAATGGGTAATTTATAAATCCCCTGAAGTGTTATTTTTTCCTTTGCTGGTTGGGAGCAGCTGTTGATGCTAATGGCAGCATGTTTGGACCTGCTGCCTGCATTAACTGAATGAGGTGTTTAGGCTATACAAGTGATGGGTCAGGTAGTCACCTGGAGATCAAAAGACACAACAATATACTTGGGAAGTTCCGTATGTGAGTGCCTTGTTGATCTGAAATAAAAGTGAACTGGGGAGTTAAAATGCAAGCTGAATTCATCAGAGATGCTGCACTGAAGAACCTCCAGCCAGCTTTGTCTGGAGAGAGGGATTATCTGCCATCACTACTCTGCTCAGACAAAAATGACTACTTATTTTCAACAGTTGTAATCTGTGAGATATTGTGGCACATCCTGGATGCCCAAATCTCTCTCAGAATTATTTCACTGGAAAACTTAACACAGCTCCTGAAGTTAAAGGAGCGTGATTTTGCAATGCCTTATATCCTATCTGTCTGCTGAGGGAAATGTGAGATACTACCTGTTCAGAGTGTACCAATTCCACCTGCTTTGTACTAGCTTTGTGTTTGCTGCAATACAGTAGCAGATCTGACTCTCTCTGGTTGTGGTGTGGGATGAGCTGTTTTGGACTGCCTGGAATTTCATGGAGGCTTCTTGAACAAAGTCATTGAGTCTGATCTGCCCAGCATCCCTTACTGCCTAACTAGTGGAAAAATTCAGCTCACATCTGAAATGAACTCCATTTTTATTTAACTCTTTTGGTTTTCCTATAGGATTTGCTAGGTAGATCTTCTCTATTGTATTAGGTGATGTGACTGAATCAGAACAAGAAGACTAACAATAGTACAAGAGCTAGCTGTGTGTGAAGCCATGGCCTGCCCTAGTGTCCCAGAGCACATCTGCTCAGAAGTTTAAGAAATTCCTCTTCCTTATGTTGTTTCATAACAACATTTGCATTTCATCTGTCTCCTCTGTGTAGATTCAGTTCAAATTAATAACTTGGGCACCCTCCAAAAGGCAGTGCAGCCTGTCTTTTTAAAACTGCTTGCTTTTGCAGGTTTTAAACTAACTCTAGTAATGAGTCTTTTGTGCTATATCACCTGATGTTATCATTTCATGGATCAAAGTGTTCTTTTCCTTAGCTCAGTTACATGTCTCTTTATGGTTTGAAGACACACAGTAGGTAACACTTTCTCTAAGAGTGCTTTCTGTGCATGGGGAGAGCCGCTGTTCTTTAGGTAATACTTACAAGAAAAACAATTTAAGGTTCAAATCTCGGTAGTTTAGAATCATCATTGTGTGGGGGTTTTAAATTTTTTTCCCTATGCAAACCTAAGGGATATATCAAATACCGTTTTGGGGGGTTTTCTGAGAGGGTTTGGGCTTGCTTGTGGAAGCAGGTGTCTGTTCCTGGCTTTGCATGAAACCAGTGTACTGGGCAGAGTTTGGGTTCACTCAGTCACTTATATCATGACTCAGCAAAGCTCATCCATGCTTTTAAACACAAATAGTTTTCTGGTAATCAGCAGGACTCAAAGGCTGAAATTTAGAAATATATGTATCTTGTTGAAAAAGTGGCAAGGAAAAGAAAATCCTTCGGTATTTTGATAATAGTAGACCTGCTACAAAACCTGTTTCTGTACCCACAGTGGATCACTTCAGGTGAACACTTTGCTACTCAAATAATTCTGGTTAGCTAAAAACTATTATTAGAGACAATCATGTTGGGAAAAAAGGTATTTTGAAAGGACATAGATTATGAGATGTTACAACTGCTGAAAAAACTGTTTTCTGTAAAGAGAGTCAACAGAACATATTGTCCCAAAAAGGCAGGAAAAGCACCCCCTGCATAACTAAGTGAACTTCTCAGGACCGGTTTTGGAAGTTGACTTTGCCATACTGGTATGGGAGGTTGCAGTGAGACATCTTTTGACACTTCTACCTAGTTTTAGAATTACTGCCTGTCAATATTGATGTTGAACATTGCTCCCATGAAATTTAGTCTCGTACAGTTATAGACAGTTCGTAATCCTATTATCTTCTTGAAAAGCTGTGTGAAGTTCTAGTTACTGTGGTTTACTTTTTAGGATAGAGAAACTGGAGAATTCTATAAACTTTGGCTGGTAAATCAATAAAATACTCGTCTGAGTCTTTCTTGGGGGAAAGTGTACTGCAGGTGCCTCTGGTCTAAGTTGCAGTAACTCAGCTGGGACACAGGAGTTTGAACTCAGTGACTCAGACAAAAATTGCAATCTTCATTCTTAGGCCTCCAAGTATTGGAGGTGCTGATATTGTCATGTGTTTGAGAAAGAGGTACCTGCCAGATAGCCCTGGCCTTGCATTCCATAGGAGATCAGACAGGGTGAAGCACAGAGTGGTACAGCTTCAGGCATTTCTCTAATACTTCTATTTCTGTAATATCAAACTGGTTCTAGCATAGCAATCCCTGCAGACAGGCCCAGCTCAGACAGAGTTTCTGTGTGTTATGTCTCGGTCTTGTGTCCAAGAGGATTTCTCATTTCAGGAACTTAGTACTCTCAGCTGACACGTTTAGCTCTGAGTTTCTTCCTCTTTGGAAGACACTGGTGTAGCAGATCGTCAGTGTGTAGATTTCTATTTTTACATACAGGAAGAATCAGAGGACCTAATGTTGAATATTTTCGCCTGAGTTTTGCACTTCTTACTTCTTGTTCCCTTGGAGTGAAGACTTTGTAAGGAAGTAACTTGATTCTTTCCCCTTCCCTTGCTGTGATTGGGATTTTCTGCTATCGTAGTGCTCTAATTAGACACCTTTAGAGATATGTTTTAAACACAGGCTGCAGTGGGATCACCTGGACTTGACCACCTATGAAGGTGTAGTCTGAGCATAATTTTATTCTTTCTTACTGCATTCTCAAGTTTTATTTTTCTTTCTTTTTTTCAAGTAATTGAAAAATTTGTTTCAGAGGAGGATCAAGGTCCCTTCATAATCACTGGAGCACTTAAAACTGTTTGCAGCTGGCAGTTTGCATTCACTGACTGTGGGTTGGTGGTGGGCATGCAAAGAATAGCTTGGAAGTCAACATCTAAGGGAAAGTGGGTTCCCACAGTGATTAGACTATGGAAATTCTGCAGTGGAAGCATCGTCTAGGTTTGAATGAAATGCAGTTACTCAACAGCATTTTTTGCATCATCGAGGTTGTTAGTTCCCTGCGCATTGCCAGTGACCTATTTGCTTCTCCATAGATTTAAGAAAGTGGGTGTGGGTGTTTATATACATAGATATACACACGCGCATACAGAGAATAGATTTGTTTAGTATTTCTTTTTATTGTATCCTTCACCTTGGAATATTTGTGCCTAACATGCTAACATGCTGGAAATTATTAACTCTCTGCACAGTGAACAAGGTGAGTAGGGCTCTATCCTGCTACGCTTAGTAAATATTTGATCTCCCAAGCAGAACCATCTCTGTTGAGACTGCAACCTGTTACGTAGGCAGAGAAGTGCAATTCAACATGTATTTTGTTTGTTTCAAGTGTGAGAATGTCCGAGCTAGTAAGGACATGTACCACAGCAGCTCTCTGTCAGACGTGGTGACAGCACCGCTCAGCCCCGGGCAGGACGTCGTGTTCTGGAGCACGAGCCACAGCAAGGAGCAGCCCCCAAAGGTGGGTGAAACTCGGGGTGTTTGGCACTCTTGGGGGTTGATTGCACTGCACTGTGTAGTATCCATCCTTCGCACTCCGCCAAACTCCGAAAATCTCATTGCTTTTGCATGAACTGGGTCACTTTAGTTGAGAGAAAAGGACGCAAATTTATAGGGAGGTTGGTGGTCTGGATTTATGTGTATGTGTATAATATTTGCACACATATAATGTCTGCAGGATCTGTGAAAGCAGACACCTATTTTGTTAGACCAGGTATTTGTAGCAGCCCATTTGGTGAAAAATCTGTCTTGTTGCAGAAAAGCTTGTTAGTTTGTGTAAATGAGGTGATGGTGTATTTCTCTTTCTAACAGAATTTCTAAGAACAAGTCCAAGACTATTTGAGCAGGAATGCATATGCCCATGTGTGTATTTATTTTATTACTTTCCAGTTTGGGGGGGTGTGTGTGTCACATTCGCCATCCTGTGGTAGCAACATAAGGTAATCCACCACCTGTGGAAAGCTGCATTCGGTGATTGCAGATGCCTTTCACTGTCTGCTCTAAATACTGACCAAGAATGATGCTGACTGAGTAGAGGTGCAAACCTCTTTCTATCTGTACCCTGATAGACTGCACAGGCTTGGAGCAAACTGGAAGCACCTGCTGCTGACTTGCAGCTTCCAGTGCTGGTATCATGGAATACTTCCCCAGCTATCAGGTCCCACTGAACCATTGTTCATTTCTGTTGGTTAGTCTTATTTTTTCATTGATACAGGATAAGCATTAGGTTTATTGACTGAATCTAAAATATCAATAGCAACCTTAAAATGTTTGATTAAATCCTTAAGGTTCCAGAAAGAACAACCTCGAAATTTTACAGCGGGGATCAGCCTGGCTATCAGAAATGCCTTTCAAGGTAAGCTCTAAAGTGTTTTATGCTTATACTAAAACTAAACTTACACTGTATACTTTACATATGTACACTGTGCTTATACTGTGTTTTATGCTTAAACTAATTGTTTTATACTGCTTTACTGTCAGTAGGAAAACTAGAGTATCTGGCAGATGCTCTGCCTCTGTGCCAGTGGCACTGGTTTCAAAGGAAAGTCAGGTGTCTGGATGCTTTGGTGAGAGGGGGTCTGGCCTCAACTCCTTTTACAGGCACTTTTAATTTCAGCTTGTGGTGCTTGTTTTGCCTGATAGTAGCTTGAACAGGCAGCCTGTAGATGTATCTTGACAATTTTGACAGTCTGGCCTTAAGGCTGGTGTGCTTTTTTCATATCCCAGGAGAAAAGACCAAGGATATCTAGAGCTTAGCAGTAAAGGGCAGCCCCCACTGGATGTCTAATAAGGGAACAGAATGGGTTGGAGGGACTGGAAAGTGAAGTACATTTACCTGAAATAACAACATGATGTGCAGCATTTCTGATGAGCCAGAGTCAGAAACACAGTCTGAAATAACTCAAGTGAAATCAAGCCCTAAATGCTCTCCACTTGGGAGTTACAGGAGGCAAAGCAGAAAAGAAACATGTAAGAAATTGTCAGTGTTATGAGTGGCATCTGAGTCTGGGTTTCTGTTTGAGCCACTGGCTTGGCAACTTCTGCTTTCTACTTTTCAGTGCATTCCTTTCTCCACTGATAAGTGACTGCTGATGTATCTTCTAGGAAGGTAGTGGAGCAGTTCTGTTGAGTTGTAAAAGTCATGAGATTTTGGAATCAGGACTGACACAGGTCTGAAGAGTCCAAGGGAGATGTAATGTAGAAGAATATTTTGTAATGACTTGGGAATCTCTTTAATCTCCCAGAATGACTGCCCAGAGGAAACTGTCCCCCCCATCATCTTCTCTCACTCCTGGGTGGCCCTGCTTGGAGCAGCAATGAAGATAAACTTTTTGTTATCCAGAGTATGATCTCATACTGTAACAGCAGGGAGGTCAATCAGGTGGCCCAGGAGCTCTGTTCCAGTCTCTGTTCCTCCACATGAATCTGATCTGCCTTTTATCTTTCTGTTTAGTAATACTCATCAGTCATCCCCCAGGGGACATGCTCTGAAGCTAAACAGTAGCAGCAGCGCTCCTGACACCAAGCAGTGGGATATGGGATCTCATCAGAGCAGCTGGTCAACCTCAGGTGATTCCTAAGTCAAAGATCCATCAGTCAAAGTGTACTAAACTCCTGCCACATGAAATGGTCTTCTGCAGGGTATCAAGTTCTGCATTGTAAATGGGATATCTCCTTTTAATTACATCCTCTGGTGAGAGGCTTTTGAAAGCTCTCTGGATTTTATGGTTCCATGCTCCTAAAATATAAGCACTTCCTCTTTTGAGTCAGAAAAGTGACTGAATATATATGAATATATTTGCATATGTAAAATTTGAATTGCCTCAATTAAGAATTGAAAAAAAATAATTTCTGTTGCTATTAGTGACACAATTGAAACTCAGCAGAGCCAACATTCCAGACATACGGATGTGATTCAGTACTGATGTTTACCCATTGGTAAATTCTGCTCTTCACACTGCCCACTGATAAGATGATACGCTTGAGCAGTTGATGTACACTAATATTTCTGCACTCTAATGATGTACTGGCAAAAGGAAGCATAAGTCTCTCTCTACAGCATATTATGAAATATTCCTTCAGTATTCTTTTATGTGCAGAAAGAGAGTGGAATTGAAAAAAATAAAGGAGGGGGGTAAAAGAAGTTAAAAGGAAGAGAAAACCATCTGATTTAGGCAAAGTACAGCTTAGTAAGTTCCTTCGCTGTCACTGGTACTGGCGTAGGAATGCAGCAGCTTGCTTGTGCTTGTGAAGCTTTTTGCAGTACAGGTTCTGGTTCCTGAGGTTTTGGCTGGCAGATGGGGACTGGAAAAATGGACAGCTTTTTTCCTCTCTTTCTATTCCTGCGGGTGTTTTCTGTGGGTCAGCTGCAGGGCAGTTTCTTGCGTAGCCCTTTGCAAAGCCGTGGTGTGTCACAAGGCCTAGCATCCATGTTGGCCACTAAAGATTGGGAACACGGAGAATCGCATATGCCCAAAGTCGAAGCAGGGTGGATGCAAAAATATTCTGAGACCACCCCAGTGAACTTATGAGGTCATTTATTTTTATATTGAGGTTTACATTGTTAATTTAAAAGCCCTTGATAAATGAGGAATGAATTGCTTATTTATTTACACTTACACAATCAAGCCAGTTTTGCTTCTACTAGCTACACAGAATAGGAAGCTTTTCTTCAAGAGAAATCCAGAGCACACTTTAAATTGCTTGGGTTTTGTTTCTTTTTGCTCTTATGTCATTTTGTGTTTGAATAACAGAGTTGAACAACATACAACAGCCCAGCTCCATTTTGCAAAGCCCCTGTGATATGTAACTCCTGTGCTATTTTGGCATGGGGAAAAAAAAATCTCACCAGCAATGGAAAGAATAGAAAAACTCCCTTGTGGTTTAAACTGTCTCCTTGAGTGTCATTAAATTACAGCTAGTTCTGGCATATGGCATTTCAGATAGAGTTTGTTGCTTTCCCAAACACACTGGGATAATGAATTGGACAGGAAAGGGCTATAAATACTTTAAAGCTAATAGTTCTGCTGAATTGCTTAGGTGCTTATTGACCAGTAAGGAATTCTGAGTTTTGAAAGCTTTACAAAATGGATGAAGACCTGAAACCATTGTGACAAGATTATCTAAATTACCAAATATGAGTCCTAATTTGTGTGAGCTTGAATTCTCCCCCCTTAACCTGCATGGAGTCCTGTTGATAATAGTGGAGTAGTCATAGGCCAGTGTTGACCTGGCCAGTGTGTCTCAGGGCAGAGCGAGGGTACAGTGGCTTCCCCTCCCTTCCCTTGTATCAGGGATTGTGTGCAGAGCATCCCTTCAAGGCTTGTTTTGCTTTTTCCAGTGCTTGCAGGCAATGGGGGGGTCACATTTAACAGGAAGATTTGCAGTTTAGCACAGCTGTTTCCCCTCAGCCGAGTTGGGTTTAGATAATCAGACTCTTTGACCTGTTTTTGTGTAACAGTTTTATGACAGCAAAATCTTGGCAGCACCTCTGTTTGCTCCCAGAGGTGCGTAGACGGGCTCAGGCTTCTGAACTCTATTCCTGAACCCCTGTCTGCAGTCACAGGAATGCAGCTGCATGGCCCTGTGGTGCTGGAATATGACCAGCAGTTGCTGATGTGATGAGCTGTCTCTCCTCAAGAAGAAGATCAGAGGAAGGGATTAAGGTGCCCTCACCTTTTTCCCTTGCTCCCTTTCCATGGAACTGTGGCCAATGTGCAGTGGGAGTATGTTGCCAGAGGTTTGGTTTGCTTGTCTTACTCTTGCAGCATTAAACTACACCAGTGTCAATTTATGTACATAATATTGCAGCATCCAGAACCACTGGGAAACAAGGAATGAGATTTTCCTTTGCAACAAAGAGAAAAGAGAAGTTTGTCAGCAGAGACTGGTATCTGCTTTGGGTTATAGCTATGTGGGCTTGTCTTGCTCTCTCTGCTCTCTCACCCACTGCATGTACACTTTAAAAAAGACATTTTGGGTTTTTTATCCCCAGGGAATCCAGGACTGGCCAAGGCAGAGAATGTTTTGTCCCAGAACCGCATGCAGCTGCATCAGAAACCTGAAAAAGTTTCTCATCCAGGCCAGATTGCAGTAGGTTCTTTTAAATCCACTGATGTTTTTGATTTGTCCCTCGTTTTCACCAAGGGTCTGTCTGTGCAGACAGTTTTGTTTTGGTGTGTGAGTTTGCTGTCACTCATGAGTTGACCTGAGGGGTGTGTGGGGCTGGCTCAAGCTCACTGCTCTCAGTCCAGGTCTGATTTGAGTCCAGCTCAGGTCCTCAGCAGAGTGTCCAGTTTTGGCTCAGGTCACTTTCCTGTGTGAGATACCTACCTGTGATGGACCAACAGAAGCATCAGCTTCCTTGTAAAACTTTTTTTTGGTGTGGAAGTGACCGTAACTGTATATACTGGGACAGTAAAATATGGCACATGCTGTTTAACAATGGGTTCCTCAACTGAGTTTTCTTTGCTCAGAGTCCAGGCTCCTTTGCCAAGGTGAAGGACAGTGCCAACTCCTTGTTAAAAGCAGCAGACTATTCCTCCTCAAGTGATGAAGTCAGCAGCAGCAGCGATGAAGATGACACAAACCACACAAGGGTGGTTTTATTATTATTNTATTAATATTCTTTTGTTCGTGTTACACACTTCTAAATATCTAGAAAAAATCTGGCATGCATAAATACTCCCTCTCCTTTGAAGTCACTACCACTCATTTATGTCAGTTGTAATTAAGCAGTTTAATTGCATTTTAATGAACTCCTGGGATGAATGTTTGCTCCATCAGATGTGCACAGCGTAATAATACGCTTTGATGACTTGTTGCCCTGGGGCAATGAGGAAGTGTCTTGTTTTAACTGGATATACTGGGTAGTGCTCTTACAGGGATTACTTCAGATTGATCTACATTTACATGGAATTTTTGCAAGAAAAAAGTAGAGGGAAAGAAAACTGTAAAAACTGAGTGCCTTCATGCCAAATACAGGTTACAGTAGAGAAAACCAGGCAAACATGACCCTTGAATTCACTTAGTCTGTTCACTCTGGGAGAAAGAATTACCACTGAAAAGTTGATTCCTTCACCAGGGCTGTTTATAAAAAGGGGGGATAATTTTGTAAAATATGTTGTATTTTTAATACTGACATTTAGCACAATTGCTGTGGTTTCCAGCTGATGCTATGGCGTGTCCCAAGCTGATCCCACCTGAACTATGTCTCTTAGCTTTCCAGTATCTTGTTGGTTTTGTGACTGACATCTTGTAGTGTTCCACTTGTCATGCAAAATGTGTATTCTCCTGAAACAGTGGAGAAATAGTGGAGCAAGAACAGCTTGCTACTCCAAGAGAAGGGAGCGAGGGAGTCACTTGGCCAGCCCTGCTGTTAGAAATAGCAAACAGAAACATTTTTTAGTATTGATGAATGAAACTTCTTGCAAAGAGACTTCAATTTAATTCACGTTCTGGGATTTACTTGGAAGTGCATCCCACAGCCACAGAGCTCTCTGGGATGGGGCTCTTGCTCTTCTGACAGAATTACATGTGCAGTTTTGTCAGGTGTCAGGCAGAAGGGCCCAGATTTGGAGCATTGTTGGCAGGTTATTGTGTTGGTCTGGTACCAGTCCTTTCCCCTGTGCTGCTCTGAGAGGTAGAATTTTTGCACCTGCATATGCTCCTGATTTGCATTTCTGAAGTTCATTTTCAAAGTTGAGATGAGGAGAAAGAATGTTAAAAATCTTGTAGCTTATTCAGTGCACCTGAAAGAGCTGACTTTTACTCTAATGTCTTTATTTTCCTACTGATCCTCTTCCAAACCACCTTACTCTGATCTGTAAAAAGTTTTATTCACTCTAGGTCATAGAATTCGTCCTAGACCTCAAAAAGACTCTGCATAAAAATATGGATTTGCCCTGTAGCAATGACTTTGCTATGTAAGTGTTAGATTGCTGTGATCCTTGCATGCTGTAATGATTTGAAGGACTAGTATCACTGCCACTGGAACTCTGCATGTGTTATTTGCATCTCTGTGTGCAAGATCCACCCATCCTCTGGAGAGGTGCAATTAGCAGGATGCTCCCTGTCATGTTTACCTTCCTGTGCACACACCCACTGCAAGAGCCCCTGTAAAATCAAAGGTATAATAATCTTGCTATTAACAA
>VYZQ01013258.1:0-27844 GCA_013400655.1 Mystacornis crossleyi | reverse complement strand
AAAGTCCCTTCATCTTGGCTGAATGTCATTTATATTAAAAGATACTTCAGGAAGTATGTTCTGATTGCTGCCAAGTAAATAGCAAAAAGGATAGTGATCAGAGTGAAAGGAGCAGCCTTTGTTGAATAAAAGTGTTGAAACTTTGCATATTCTAGATAAAGTGCAGGGTTTGGGGGTATTTTGCTCTCTAAAGCATGTGACTGAAGCCCCTTGGACTCTGGAGTGTTTCTGTGGGGGGCTCTGGCTGAAGCACCTTTGGGCCAAGTTTTAGTGGACTACTGAAACCAACCTGTGTTTTCCTGTTCTTTCCTGGGCTGTGGAACAGCACCTGATGTCCGCACTCCAGCTTTCCTGGAGGTGCCCAGTAGGACTACATTTGGGACATATGCAAGAGAAGGGGCTTTCTATGTTCTTGGATGAATCCTGTTAACCACCCTGAGAAAGCTCATTTCTGAGGATTCTGGACTGAGGTCTGCTGTCTTCTGCCAGTAAAGCAACTTCTGGTCTTGTTTTTCTTTACAGTGAGATGAGCCAGAATTCTTCCTCACACACACCAGATTTTTCTTTCAAGGAAAGAGTGTTAGTGTATATGATCCAGTTTCTCACCTCCTTGTTTAGCACATCTATTCCATTGATGTTAATTTCTCCTACTTTACTGAGAGTGCTTTCTCCTTCAGTACCTGCAGTATTCACAATGCCCCTAAAACACTTGAGTATCCTGGGACTCATTTGTATAGTTCAGTTTCCCTTCTGCTCTTTAAATGCTGTTTCCTACCAGCATTTGGACAAGGTGGACGCAGGTCTGTGCTTGGCTAGGAATTACTTTCTCCCTCTCTTAAGTGGGAGACGTTGACGTTATTTAAGATCAGCTGCTGTTTGCTTCCGTGATAAGAACAGGTCCTGGCATTCACCACTGGTCCTACTCCACATCTTGTCATTCCTTCTAAGTTTAGTATGCAAATATTTACCCACTCATATAGAATGGGGGAACAATCCAAAACCAAAAAATAAGCAACAAAAAATGCCACAAAAACTTCTGCTCCTATACACCCATCTTAATTCAGTAGGTCTCTCACCAAACCTTCTTTGTTATCGCATGGGGCATCATTTAAAAGAAAAAAGTACATTACAGTGGGCTACCAGTTGGCACATAGAACTGTAGAGCCCTTCACACCGGCATTCTGAATCCAGTCAGTTTTATAATTACTGGAAAGGAGGCAAAAATGCATTGGGCTTAAATGGATTTCAGTAATAAAGATATGAGTATAAACAAATGGGATAAATAAATCATTTGAGGTGGAAGTGTACAAAAATGGGGCCAAGACATGTTTGAAGCAGTTCCATTAGGGTGAGAAAGTTTAAAATGCAACGATACCTCACACAGTGCAGGAAGCAGTGATGTACTGAGAATTCACAAAAGACACTTGCTTTCTTCTCACCCTCGCTTTTGGTATCAGCTTTTGGTCACTGTTGAGGAGGGGATGCTGGGCTAGGAGGGCTCTTGGCCCCAGCCAGTCCAGCAGCTCTTGCTTTCTTCTGTCTCTCTGTGCACTGGGCAATGTTTTCTGTGTTTCCTTTTAAGGAGAGGATGTCCATGTTTCAGGGACTGATTCACAGGATGAAATTCCAGTGTAGCCTGTCCCAGTAGGCACTGGCAGAGAGGTCCCTGACTAGCAGCACATGGCAGAGCAGCTGGTGCTCTCTCTGGAGAACAAGGTGGCTCATAATTACACCCCACAGGAGATTGTATGACAGGAGACAGAAGTTTTGAAGTAGGCGCTTCTCAAATGTCAGCTTGAGGGACTTGCCTGAGCTGTGCAGTGTCTGAAAGATGATGGATGAAATGCCGGGAGATGAAGGGATGTTTTCTGTCAAGGTGGGGAGAGCTTCCTGCTCTATGTAAGTGGTCCTCAGGCACAAGTCCATTTAGGCAGATCCACAGACTAATCAGCTTGCTTTTGTACAAGAACCTTTGAGTGTAACTATTGAATGTTAATTATGTTCACTTTTGAACATGGATATGTGTAGTTTTTTCCTTTTTTTTTCCTTCCTTCTTTTTTTTCCCCTGAAGTAGTTCTGTTCATTAATTGGAGTTTGTTACCAGGCAACTGCTAAGCGGCAGAATTGCAGATTTCTCAAGGACAAGGGTACCAGATGGAATTGAACTGAAACCCCAAAGCATCGTGGCAGAACAGAAGGTAATTTGGCCATTCGTAAGGAGGTGGGGACAGTGAGGGGGAGTCAGGTCATTAATGTGTAAGATAAACACCATATCCATTACTTCTTGGTAGCATTCTCCCTCTGAAGTCCTGCTCTGTCGTTGCAAATTATAGCAGTAAGCCTTGAAAAAAAATGTGTTGTTTCAGGTTTTTCGCTTTCTGTAGAAATGCTTATATTTAGGTACAGAATTGCAGTTCTCTATTTGTCCTTCTTATTGACCTGTAGTAGGTTCTGATGTCAAGGTATTTTGTGAAGGCACTGGGCAAAAAGCACTCTTGATTATTGTTAGTGTACATTGTTGTTATTTTTAAAAATCTTGACTTCTTTTTATTCCAGTTTAAAGTGAACTACCTCCTACTGCTTAAAATATTACCGGAACAGGGGAAAACTACTTCATCTCACCCTACTGGCTTAGCAAAAATACTTATCTTCTCATATGTCATGTTGTGGTTCCTTTCAGCTGTAGTTTCTAGTAGAGGCTTCCAGTCATGTGGATTTTCCCCTGTGATAAATATTAGCGCAGAAAAGATGAAGAGAGTCAAAGCAGAACAATGTTCTTTGTGGTTGAAAACAAGAAAAAAAGAACAGTAGTAAGAATTGTACTTGGTGTCAGGGCCCTTTTCAGATATTACTGTGTTCTTGCTTCACAGATAGGGAAAATAAATTGCTGTGAAACTGGTGTTTTCTCCAGAGCTGTGGCAGAGTAGAAAGAAAAAGGAGTTTTCTTTACCTCTCATGTCTCTAAACTTCAAACCAGAGTGGTGTCCCTCCTGACTGGGGAGGGAGTTCCATTTGGCCTTTGTCCCACCATCCTCAAGGAGAAAAGACTCTGCTTTGGAGAAAGAACTATAAATGGGGCATAAACCAGTATTTCTCTCATGACAAAACCAGCCCAGTGTTTCCCCTTTCCCCAATATCCAGGTATTGGAAATAGGCTACTTGAGAGAAGGGAGAATGTTGGAGTCTTTGGGGCCCACACTCAGGGTGAGGGAGGATGATAAACAGTTGAGGTCACGTGTTTTGGTGGGTTTAGAGAAAAGAGTGGGAGAACAGGCAGATGGCTGACACTTCTCCTAAATCCTCTGCTGCCTTCTAGTCTTCTCCCCCCTTCTCATGGAGCCTCCCATCCTTTCCTCTGAACCCTTTTTCACCCACCAGCCACAGCCACCATGAGTCTCCCCATCTTCTCCAACATCCCTTTCCTGTCCCATGAGCATGAACTGCTTTAAAGTAGTTAGGGTGTACCAAACCACCCCAAATGATTCAAATGGGGATTTGGTTTGGTTTAGCTCAGCTGAGTGTGACTGAAGACTGAACTAAAAGGCCCCATACTGGCTTGGTTCCCCAATCTCAAATACTGACTTGCATGTTTTGGTTTCAGTTTTTACATCTAAATTAAAACATAAAACATATTCTCAGAAACCAACCTCTGACTCCGTAGACTGTGCTGTCAGGGAAGGAGTTTGTGGGGTACCTCACAAAGCTCAAAGTATTTTTCCCTAGGATGCTGTAAAGACATCTGCAGAACCAAATGTCACTATACTGGAAATGCTGATGCATTAGGGTCCTACTAAATGTCTTCTTTCTGGAATAAGGTTTCCTAATTCAGTAAGTGGAAAGTAGCAATGAAATGAATGGTGAAGGGCTTCGAACCAAATGCAGGTCCAGAACGAAGAAGTGCCTTTTTCTATCTGCAGTACGCAAAGGTCAGGTCTGAAACTTGCTAGCAAATCATTTGACTTGGTGTCTCTGAGGCTGAAGTTCCTTCCTTTTCTGTGGTTGAGGTAATGTAGATGAAGAAAATTTGTGGAGCAGTTCAGGAGTAAACCCCAAATTTGTCATCTCAGGTGTTTACCATATACTTTAGTTTTTAATTTTTTATTTTAATTTGCCATAGCGTTTGTCTTTGAATGATGCATCAGGAGAGCACTCCTCTCCATGTGCTCATTATTTATCATCCTAATTAACTGGAGTTACAGAGTGCATTGGAAATAAACTAAATGTGGTGTTTAACTGTATGTTCTCATACAGGATCAGATTTTAGGGAAACACATTCCAAACAGTCCTGAAGGCCTTTGGAGCATAAACAAGCAGAACTATCTCCTGCCAGATCTCCTCCAGCAAAGCCAAATTACAGACTCCTCTGTAAACCTGCCACAAGTGCTACTGACTTGCCAGGAACCTCAGAACAAACCTCTGACTAAGGTAAGAGATAAATTACAGATTGACTGGTTTGAATTCCAGCCTTTGTAAGTTCCTGTATCCTGTCTCTTTTTATGATGAGTTTTTTCATCACTTTCCTTCTTTCCTTTAAAAGTTTTTTCTGGGAAGAAGATAAGAACTCTTGAGCTGCCTAACATTTCATTGTTCCACTTATTTTTCCCGATCTCTTTCTCTGCTCCCTTTTCTTTCCTTGCATTTTTTCCTCCCCTTTTGCACAAGCTGGAGGCATCACACCCTCTGCTTCTTGCCATGGCAGCACTCTGGTGTGCCTCTGCTCATTGTCCCTGGCTTTCTCCCTCACCAGCATCGTGTGGGGGAGCACAGGGGCCAGGGCAGCCCCAGAGGGCTCTCTGACACTGCTGTGCGCATGGGCTTGTGGGGAGAGATGTCACTGGAGGCAGATAACAGCTCTGTCAGGGCACCACAGGGCCATGTGCCCTGAGCACCACCTGCCTGATTCAGCTCCTGTTTCTCATTGCAGAGCCCGTGTGCTGAAAGCCCACCTGCCAAGAGCAGCACATCCTCCACAACATCCTTCACATCATTTATAGATCCGATACTTCTGCCAATCACCCCTCCCAGCAGTCCAGTAGGGCCTTCCTGTAGTTCTCGTGAGTATGCTTTGCCTTTGCATTAAAATGTTCCTCCTGTTTTGTTTTTTTTGTTAGGTTTTTTGACAGGTGTGGAGAAGGCTTATTTCTTGGGAATGGAAACTGTGAGTAAAATCTCCTGAAACTGGAACTTCACATTGCTGTGAATTCTCATTGTACTGCTTTTGCCCTTCTTTAGATGGGGCTTGCTGTACTCTGCTGCTATGTTACTATCACCATGCTTTCTCAGGAATGCCTGAGGAATTTTCCAGACTTTTTGGGGGGGCTTTACAAAGCTCTCAGGGTGTTTTCTCACCCCCTGGGGTTTCTTCCACTCTCCCACAAACAAGGTGGGTCAAATATGAACTGTAGCCAAACACTCACATTTTCCACAATTGCATGTGTCTTTCATTCTAGCATCTAGTGCCAAACCTGAGCCTGTCAGGAGGGAAAATGCGAGGAAGGGCTCCGTTGTCAATGTCAATCCAACCAATATCCGCCCACAAAATGACAGCCCAGAAATCCGTAAATACAAGAAGAAATTCAACTCAGAGGTCCTGTGTGCTGCTCTGTGGGGTAAGCTCAGAGTCCTTGGGCAGGTGTGTGGAGGTAAGGCACAGCAGGAGAGGCTGGCAGTGTCTGCTAGGCAGATTTCACAGTTGTATTGCAGGTCTCCTGGCAGAGAGTGCTGGAGTGGATCCTTGAGCTGATACCTGTGTCACTTAAATGACACTGCCTTCCTGGGGACGAGATGGAAAACACATGAATTACAGTTGCAAAGGACTTTGTGCATCAGAATGAGAAAATGTTTTGATCAAGCACCAAGCTGAAACCGTGTTTGTTGGGAGAGCCAAAAGTTCCACATGTTTCAGCAGCATTTGCAGCTCATGAGACTCACCTGAGCTGGACACAAATACAGCTGATCACAGAGCCCTGACCCAGTGGAAATAATCCAAACACAATGCCTATTGCTGTCATGTGTGTTAGGTATTCCAAGGATCCAAAGCAGGTCAGGTCTTTCCAAAAGCTTGTCTTGCTTAGTTCCTGCTGTCACTGCTTATTCTGAACATCACTTAACCATTGTTTAAACGTACATGCTTTTTACAGGGTCAGCTTCACATGGTGTAAAACCAAGATACAGCAGTCAGACTGCATCTCAACAGCTGTAGACCTTGTCCCAGTTGCACATTAGCTAAATTCTTGAGTTGTTTTAACCATCTTTCTGCTTCAAAAGAACAGATGTATTCTATGGGACTCGCCCAGCCTTTTTACTCCTTTCTTTTTGAGCCTGGGATGGTAGATGAGTGAAGTAGATGGAACATTATCCAAAGCAAATGTAGATTTCCAGTTTATAGCTTCACAAATTTTGCATAATATGTGTTTGTAGGAATCAAAAATTTTAAATTAAGAACAGAGCCAAACATTCCAGCCAAACACAATTTCTGACATTCTCTGATGTCAGCAACCCACTGGAGCCTTGTCTTCCTTAGCTGAAGTTGGATTTCAGATGGATTCACTCCTTAATTTGGCATTTGAAGGCATTCTTCCAAATCAGAGACTGTTTTCAAACAAACCTTGCACCTCCTTGTAACACAGTGCTTCTTCCCACAAGCACATTTGGTTCCCCTATTATTTGAATGTTGTATTTGGACAAAGAGAGTTTGGTGGGNGTGGTGGGCGGGGGGGGTGGTGGGTTGTTCTTCTTTTTTTTTTTAGTTGATAGGGACCCTTAGAACACTTAGTTGGATCTCCTGTGTCACTACTGTAATGGTGCTGGACTGAGACTTTTGTGCTGCTGACAAGTACTTTCCAAGGTCATCTGAAAAGTTCAGGTTCACAGAATATTTTCCTTTTTGTTTATATCAACATTGACTTCAGCAGAACTACTCATCCTTCAAGTTCCATAGGTATACAGGTGTTCTGCTGAGTAAAAACTCTAATGGTGAGACCTTTTTTTTTCTAGAAGTCATTCACAGAGCAACAGAGAAATTATCAGGTACAATTCAGTGAGATTAAATAAAAATCAGTTCTCAAAACAATGAACACTCGGTAACCTCTGAATCATTAAGTGACTTACGAAGTATTTTTTTCATGTATCAACAGGAGTAAATTTGTTGGTGGGAACGGAGAATGGATTGTGGCTGCTGGACAGAAGTGGGCAAGGAAGAGTTTATACACTGATTACAAGGAGACGGTTCCAGCAAATGGATGTTCTGGAAGGACTCAATGTGCTAATTACTATATCAGGTTGGTTCAGTGGCTAAAAGTGTCTGACCCGCGTTGGGGTTGGAAGCAATTAAAAAGAATAATTAGGTTATAAACTAGGTTGAGGAATTTCCTCTTTCAGAAAATCACGGGACAGCTATTCTTGTTAATAGGAAAACTCTCCTGAATTTTTAACATATACACTCTCATTCCAGAGTGGCTTTAGGACAATTCATTGCCTGGTTAATGTGTAAAATGGTTTGTGGGAAGTACAGAGTGTTTCATATTCCTAAAATGGACTGATTCTCTGCAAGGTACAGCTTGTCACTTTTCTTGTTTCTATGATGGGTAAGCATCTAAGTGCAATTCTATTAGCATATCATGAAATAACCTCATCCTGTGTTCAACAAGAGGTGTGAGCAGTAACATGAGAGTGATCTGTATTATGAAAGCATCAATAACATTACATGGAGGTCTTCAGCCTCTGCTGGGAAACAGGTTGGACCCTGGCCTTATTCCCCATGGCTGAGAGTGTCATCAAGGGATACACAATACATACCAAAGTCAGAGGTGTGGGTCCAACAAGGAATAGCAGCTCCTTGTCTCCAATCCAGACTCATCATGGTGGGCAATGGCAAGAGCCATTTGTCCCATACTGCCAGATCCAGTTGATGCTGGGACATGACACAGTCCTTCTCTTCAGAGTAATCTATGGTCCCAGAGTGCTGTTGACCATAGATGCTTGTGAACTAATGCAACAGAAGGAGTGATTGACATGAAGGATGACAAAATCATTCTCACCTGGAAAGGCATCCAAATGAAAAATAGGTACTTTGAATGAAGATTGACAGTTAATTAGAACTAAATTAATAGCTTATTCAAAGTGCCCATTATAGGACATGCCTGTGTTCCAAGGTAAACAGATAGTGTGATGGTTTCTGGTAATACCTGGGTCTGTAGAAACCTGTTCTTTGGTCTGAGGGAAGAATTTTAATCAGGTGTGAAAATCTTGCATGAAGTTCGAGTCACAAGGTAAGTGTACATGTGCCCAATGCCATAGGATTGCTCCTGTGCCAGTTCCCCCTGTGTGTTCCTGTGGCAGTTCCCCCTGTGTGTTCCCTGTGCGTTCCCTGTGCCAGTTCCCCCATCACCCCAGGCTCTCCTTTCATGCCCTTGCTATGTTCTCTCACCCTGGCAAGGCACAAGGACCCGCTGTACTCAAGGTCACAAAACTCTGGCTTTTTGTAAGTGGGGGAGAATTTGTAGTTCAGGGAATTAAAGCGTTCTGTCTCTTTTTGCAAATCTCAGGGAAGAAGAATAAGTTGAGGGTGTATTACTTGTCGTGGTTGAGAAATAAAATTTTGCACAATGATCCAGAGGTGGAGAAGCGACAAGGCTGGGTGTCCGTGGGTGACCTGGAAGGCTGTGTGCACTACAAAGTTGGTAAGGCCTGTTTTTTCCTGAGAGAGATGCTTTATCATCCTCTTTTTGCATCTTGTGACAGCAGCATCTTTCAGCTTTGTTTCAGGATTGTATTGGGCTGAATATCTCGTGAGTTCTTTGAAGACTCCCTGTTTTACATGGCAGATGCTTTGCTCCCTGAAAATTTTGTCATTTCAGGTAGCATCTTCTCTTGCAGCAGTTACCAGATGATGTTATGGCTGTTCCCTGTAATGGCTGGAAGGAGGGAGTGCCAGCCATGGTCTGTGCTCTGGTTTAGTTGTGGTTTAGCTCTGGTTTAGTTGTTCTGTAGTTACTTAAGGCTTTAATTGAACTGATGTTTTCCACCTCCTCATCTTCCTTCTTGGCCCTAGGTAACTGCTAAGCAATTGGACCTAGTTCAAGTCCTAGTGAATCATATTTGTAGGATGTCCTTAGGTAGATTAGCTCATCCCTTCCGCTCTTATGAAAGATCCAAATACACCTTTATTTGAACACCCTGGAAATGGTACTGTCTTGCTTTTCTTTGGCTTTCAGGCAGCATATTCTTGAAGGTGAACATGAGGATTGTGATAATTTCTGTCATTTAACTATGGGGGGTGGATGTATGGCACAAGTTTTGCTTTGGGGAGGGATGGTATATGAAAGTGGCACTTCCTTCAAAGTCAAATAAAGCCATGGTACAGAGGAATGCAAGAAATGCGAGGTGGCTGCTTCTCATGAGTACCTTGCTTGACTGTTTTGCCTTTTGGCTGCAGAAGTGGCAGGGGTTAAACTCAAGAAAGAATGTGAAACAGATGTGTGTTGTTAGTTTAACTGTGATTACAGCTAAGCACCCACATATTCCACTTTAGTTGCTCATCGTTGTGTTTGGTGCTTTTTTTTTTTTTAAACCAATATACTTATCCTAAAATTAGGCAAACATTTAGTAGGAGCTTCTGTGTTTACATACAACAAGCCACTCTTGCATTTTTGACAGCATAGCTGCTGCTGTTTTTCTCTTGGTGAATCTTCCTCTATCTTGACCTTTCATTGTACAGCTATTTTTCCAGGTAGAAAAGGAAAACGATGTTCTGCATTTTGGTGGAGTTTGCTGAGTTTTCTTGTTCTCTGGCTATGTGAGATAGCATCCTGCTTCCAAATGCTTGTCTCTGGCAGAGTGAAAACAAAATTTGCAGAGAAATCTTAATTTTTAATGCATGATTCTTCATTTATTCTCAGTGGGCCCAACAGGACCTTAATTGTCTTGGAGAAATTGCTCATCTCTTAAATGCTTACTCATCTCAGAAAGATGGGAGTCCTTTGCCCACATAGCACCTGGGGATTTAACCCAGAGATGAGGAGTGAAATGAAAATTCATCCTGCCAAGTCTGACAGACTTGTTCAGCCAATAACCACCAGTCCTCCAACAGTAGCTTATTCATAACCAGCAGTGGTGGGGTGTGTTTATACTTAATGAAGTAGGTTGGTTTAGCTGCAGGGTCAAGACCTATTTTTCTGACTAGTGAGTTTTTTTTTTTTTCATCACTATATGAAAAAGAGTATATAAGTATTGTTAACAGTCATTTGGCTTTACTTAAAATAAATGAATTATAGGTTTCCAGTCAAGGTATTGTCACTGGTGATATTAAACACTGATGTCCAGAATGCATTAGTCTCCCTTGCTGAATAACGTCTACCTCTACAAGTAATCCATTGAAATTATTTCATGTGATGAGATGGTCTTTGATATGTGTCTGTCTGGTACCTAAGGAATTGTTCTTTTTGTATTACAGTAAAATATGAGAGAATCAAATTCCTTGTAATTGCTTTGAAAAACTCAGTGGAGGTTTATGCTTGGGCTCCAAAGCCATATCACAAATTCATGGCTTTTAAGGTAAATGAAACATCACTTTAGTTCAGGTGTGTCACTGTCTCTCGCTGTCTCTCATCTACTCTCTGCTTTTTTTTGTTGTTGTTTTGTATAACATTCTAGCTTAACTGAGTATTCTTCTAAAGAAAATGTAGCTCATTTGACATACTTTGGAAATGGTAAGCATGAAACTGTCACAGTCCTGAGTGTTAGATGTGAGTAACTTGTTTCTCTCTACCCCAGCCAAACATGCTGTGCCAAAATGTGCATTTGAATTGACGAAATTGATGTTGATTTCCCTCAGAAGGGGAGGAAATTGAACACAATGGTACCCAGCCTCATTTTTGCCTAGTCCATTTCTAGAATCTTGATTTCTTTTTCAAATCACAAACAGATTATCCAACTGTCCTTGCAATTCAGTGGATGATGGATACTTAGCTCCTTAAATGTAACCTACTGTTTAACAAAAATAGCTGTCTAACTTTTGAGTTTTGAGAATTCTTAGGATACTAAATGTAGTTCTATAAACCAAGAGCTTTATTGTGTTACATACTGCATTTTTCTTTTTTCCAGTCCTTTACCTCACTTCATCACAAACCACTGTCAGTTGACCTGACTGTTGAAAATGGGCAAAGGCTAAAGGTCATATATGGCTCAGTAGTGGGATTTCATGCCATTGATGTGGACTCTGGATCTGTGTATGACCTGTACCTTCCAACACATGTAAGAGAATCCAAAAAACTACATTAATGCCTTTGTTCTTTGGGCTGTGTATTGATGATGATCAGGTTAAGAGTTTTGCTATTTTTCAAAACAATAATCACTGGTAGCTAATACAAAACCACTTTTCACATGGTTTTGTAACAATGAAGTCTTGTTTAAATGCTTTTATCACATTTAGAATATCAATTTTAGTGGTTTAATGTCAGAAAGCCTATTGTATGGACAGTACTGTTTTTAATTGATTTATCCTGGGAATTTAGGACTTAAACAGTCAAAGACACAATAATATCTACATGAATTTAGGTGACTTACAATCTGCTGCTGGGCAGACTGCAGAAAGCAACTTCAGACTAAATAAATTTGCTAATCTTCTTGCCATTCAGTTGTCCATGAAAGCACTCTGTAAATTCAGAAGTAGTTTTACATTTTCCTTGGTACTTTCTCATTAGATTGTCCTTAAGTTGGCATGAAGGTGTTGATTTCAGGTTGATGTGTACATCCTGCATTGTGTCTCTGTTTGAGGTGGTGGTGATCACTAAATTCCTGCTTAAGCTCAGACAACAGCAAATTGCCCTGCAGATGTGGATGGCTGGCATGGGGCTGTCCAGTATGAAGTCTATGCTATGGTGTTAATATTTTTGGATTTTTGTTTGTTTTGCTTATTTTTTAGCTGTTCTTTTCAAAGGTGTGAGTCCCAAAAGCCAGAGAATCTTGGGGGCTTAGGTTCAGCAAACTGGCAGGTTCCAGACCAGCTCCAGTTTGATGGAAGGCCCCTGGCAGAGAAACTTCTGCGCACACTTGAACCCTCCCTGAAGTCAACAGCACTTCACAGGGGCTGAGGGTGCCACAGCCTCCTTACGTCCCCAGGCCATGTGTCCCAAAGTTATGCTTGGGAGGTCTGAAGAAATCTCATCCCAGATCTGCATGTTGCAGCCTGTGCCATGAATCCATCTATTTTTTAACTTTTCTCCACTCTCAGCCTCTCGTTTTCAACCCAAATGAAAACCCACTCCTCCTGTGCAAGCCACTTGATCACTCTGCTGTCCCTGCAAGCCACGACCTCCACGTTCTGTCAGACCTGTGTTCCTGATGGACACAGTGTGTGAGGATGGCTGTTACAGACTTCTCTTAACTGAAAAATGAATTTTCTAACTGTTCTAACTGTTGAATCACCTGCTAAAGGCTTGTACTGTTTATTTCTGTGTTGTTTTTTTTTTTAAGGTACTTAATATTTGTCTTGTTAGAATGTTTATTTAACTTGACAGTAGCTTTGTTAACTATGCAGCTATGATGAATTCACATCAGTTTGTAAATTGAAGTGTGGTACCCACGTGCCTTTCTGGAAGTGGGTTGCTGAGCAAGGTGAACAGTGACTTGTCAAATAGATCATTAGCATAATTGCTGAAGAGAGGAAAGGCAAAAAAAAAAGTGAACCTTCTTAGACGCTTTACTTTTTCAACAGGCTGCAAATACAATTAGGTACCTGATGAGAGAGATTTCCCAGGTGACTGCCCTGAATATGTGGGGTAACTGACACTGACTGTGCTTGTGTGAGCTCTTCAGCCACAAGTTAGCATGGACTAAAAATATATTTTCCCTTCAGAGTCTTACACCTGAAATAAATCAGCTGCTACAGCAGCTCTATCTTTTTTGGTATTCTATTATTTTATAAAAGCATCTGCAAGAATTGGATAATTCTCTCAAGGAGCTTTGTGGTGGCAATAGCCCAGACTGTAACAGGCTGACTTGAGATACTCTTGCTTTCTGGTAGCCTCTTTTCCTGGTTCCCCATCTCTTTTTTCATCTCTTACCTGCTCCGGTTGCTCATGCGAGTACCAAGGCAACGCATTAAAATTGCTCTGCGGCTCTGGATCCCCGTTCTAGTGTTACGGATAGTTGTTGCGGAGGCATGGAGTCAAGTGGGTGGCCTGAGTGTATTCAGTTTGGCAAGTACAGCTTCAGTGCTTCTTTAACTGTTTGTTGTGCCCTTATGGTGTGCATCAATGTCTGTGCTTGAGGAAAAAGAAGACCTGTGTGTGGCTGGCTTATGAGAATGATGTAAAGCTCCAGTCATATGCTTCTTGTAAAAATATTAATTGTGGTGGTTCAATTTACTATTTAACATCATGTTTTGAGTAGCACTTTAAACAAGGAAATTCTTTGTTACTGTTTTTTAAGGCTGTCCTCTTTTTCTTTCAAAAATGCTTTCATAAAACCCCACTTTCACAGTTGTATACTTCAACTTTGGTTTTGTTTTTTTGCTTGGGATATGTTGGCTTCTGGGAGAGATTCGTGTGAGTGAAATGCACTGTTCCTGTGGCATGCAGAGGTGTGCCCAACAGCAGTCAAATGGGCAGCTATTTGTAGTGAAGGAGGTGGGACGGGTAGGACAGAGTGAAAAGGTCCAGGGAACTTTTTACAGCAAGATGAATATTATTAAATTTGCAGGTTTTTTAACTTGTGAGTGTGGGTAGGGAAATATCATGGAAAGTGAAAGCACTGATCTCCTGGAATGTGGAAGTTTCTGTCCTTCCTCCATCTTTGGAAAAAGTTGTGAATTCAAATTTATTTCACCCTTCTTCTCTTTATATAATGCAAGTATTTTGTGAGGGACTAAGTAAATATTACTGTGTCTCAGTGGCTCCATGGCTTCTTGAAACCAATTAACACAGGTAAATTTAAAGTTAAATTTGAACGTTTATTTATTTGCAAATCTACTGTCCTATTCGAAGGGGGGAGAAGGGGTGAAAGTCTGTTTCAGAGGCTCACTAGCAAACGATACAGCCTCTGAAAATAGGCATTTCTTTCACTTTCCATGAGCCATGAGCTAGTTCTTTTCATTCCTCTGCCAAGCTAGTTAGATTGATGTCGTCACTGAAATTGCAGTCCATGTTCTGATATAAATCTTAGTAAAATACGATTCTAGATCCAGGGGACGATTCGCCCACATGCCATTATCATCCTCCCGAACACCAGCGGCATGGAGCTCCTGCTCACCTATGAAGATGAAGGCATCTACATTGATATATATGGGCATTTCACAAAGGAGACTGTTCTACAGTGGGGAGAAATGCCAGCATCCGTAGGTATGTAAGAAAAGTAGCTCTTTATTAAATACAAAATTCTGCTGCATGAGGCCTAACTTCTTTATGAGGTTTTTATCTATGTGAAAATGGTTGTATGGCACATAAAGCAGCTTCTAAGGAAACCAGATGTGTTAAAGAGTAAACAGATTGATGGATGTTTGTGTTAACACAGCCAATGATTGCAATAGGGGCTTCCCATTTTGGCCACAGTCTGTATTCTTGTCACACTGTTTATTTCATCACACATTGACCATACAGACAGACTTCACTGAGGATGCAGTTTACCACCAGTTTTCACAGGGAGAATTATGTGAATTACAGAGGGAAAAAGTGTTTCGGTTGTTCATAGCTCACAGCATTTTACGTAGAAATTCACAGCTACAGAAGGGTCAGGTACTGAAGAGATCTGTAACTACTGTCAAATGGCCCCATCATTTTATTACTTTAAATTCACAGAGCTACCAGCCCAGGGTATTCATAATAGATTTTTAATCTCCCCATGCTTGCAGTTGGCTGCGTAGGAGGAGATTGTGGTTGTACTGGAGCCAGGACAGCTGTTTGTTTCACCTTTCCCATAGGGCTTCAAGCTAACAGTATGGAGAAAATGAAGAACAACACAGGCAGATGTTTGGGTTCCTTAGTTGTTACTTTTAATTTCTGTCTCACTCCTGTTCTTTATTTTAAAACAAACATACCAACAAAACAAGACCAAGAAAATTAGACTGCACAGAAGCCTGTTACTAGCTTGGAGGAAACAGGATACCACAGTGAAAAATCAAGGATGTTCACCTTTCTCCTTTCACTTCTACCTGAATAATTTTAGGAGAAGCCCATCTTTGGGATGTGGTACAAACCAAATTTGACTTCTGATTGGAATCACATTTCCATTAAAAATTAACCTAACCTATAAACACACAACTCAAACTTCACATAAGGACCTCTGTTAATAGTTATTTTAATCATTTTACCACTAACTGCTCTTAATTTTCTTAATCCTTTGATAACCTTGGCTGCAGGCAAAACCATTATGAGAGAAGTGTAATTTGAATGGCCCAGTTTAGGGACAACTTGACGGTTTCTTAAAAGATCCTGTTTTCCTGCTTGGGATTTCTAGACCCATTTCAAACCTCCTGAAGTCTGTATGAGCTTATCTCAATTTTCGCTCTGTGTTGCAGATATAGAAGGGTCTTGTGTTACCCTCAGGGTGCTCTCTAGTCATCCTTTGCTCATTTCTTGATTTCTTTAAACAAGTATTTTGAAAAAAAAACTTTTGTAGTTGGGTGAGAATATTTTGATATGAAAAAAAATAGTTTGTATTATAATCGATGGATTTAGGGCAGAGAATCTAAATACATCTTATTCATAGTCTTAAATTGGGACCTCTGTGACCAATCTATTAATAAGAAACTGGAGACATGAAGCGCAAATCCCATGGGAAATTAAAACTGTAGAAGTACTCTCTGTTTAATCTAAAAGATGGACAAATACGTAGGGCTAAATATAAATACAGCTGTAATATTTTCTTTCTATAAAACAGGTTTTAAAACAGCATTAAGAAACATGTCTTGGTTTGAAAGAAAGGTGTCTACTAAGGAAGGCAGGAGCCTCCCTTGGAATGGAAAATGTAACCCCCTTCCCTCCAAATTATTATAATTTTGAAATTAAGGGGCTTTCAGGCAAAGATATGAGGAATAGGAATAACAGTTCTTTACTTATATATGTATATATATATGTATAGCAAGGCAAACAAAACACCAATAACTGTGCCAGTAACAACCAACAGAACCAGAACCCAGTGACTGCCTCTCTCGGCTGTCAGGCACTCTCCCCTTTGGTGCAGTTATGGTCACAGCCGGCAGGGGCGCTGGTGGCTCCCAGTGAGCAGGGCAGCTGCGATGGTTCCCCCACGGCTACAGGGGGCGCTGTGGCGCGAGCTCGGGGAGCACGTGGTAATGGCGGACATGCCCAAACCAGGAAGGGATGGGAGAAGGGCTTCACAAACCCCCTGGGCAGCCAATCCTGCTGGAACAACAGGGACAAACACAAAATCCTGGGTGGTAGATGAGATGTATCGAACTCAGGAGCTGCAGATGTATCGAACTCTGGAGATGCCGCGGGAAACTCCGGGAAGTCTCGGCAAGCAGGGTGCGGGGCTAACGGCACTACAGTGTAGCAAAGCCTCAAAGCAACAGCAAAGGANCTAACAAACAGTGACCATTCAGACAGTAAAACAATCAGCTATACAAGCAAAAGTATAGTTGCTACATATTATCCACAAGTTCTTCCTTGTACACTCTCAATGTCCCATAACAAGAACATCCTCCCCTTGTGTCCAGAACATCTCTCATTGATATCTTCTTGGCCTTCTCTGTGAGTTTTACTAAAACTTCAGAATTTCACTGTAATATTCTCACGGGTAAATTCTGACTGGTTTCAGGTCTGACTCTTGTGAGATTGTCAGTCCAGCTGTCAATCTCCTCAAGCAATTTGTCCCTTAGCATGCGGAAAAATTCTTTAAGAGGAAAAGAAAAGAACAAAAAAAAAAAAAGAACTCCTAAAACCCCAACATCAAATTAGCAAGTTTTGGGAGCACTCTTGCCCTTTTGTGTGAGTAATGAATTATTTACAGTATGTAGCCATAGAGGGTTGACACAAATCTGGATATTCCCAGAGGAACAAGTAAAAGTCTTTATTTCCTTTTCCCTGCACATTTTAGAAGCAAAAAGACTATTCTGTAGAGAAGTAGACAGTGTTACCAAAAGGTCATTAAATTACTGCCTCAGTGCTCTACAACATACCCGCTGGAAGCATAAGATATTTTTATCTAAAGCTGTGGTGGAAAGGAAACTCAAAGTAACTATTCCCAAGTTGCTCGTAGTATATGAGCTATTGTTCCAAAATAAGACAACTTTATTCTGAGTATCTGCTCTCAGTTCATGTCACATGAAGCACCTCTAAGAGGTCCCATGTGAGAGGATTATCATGACGCAGTACTAACCTTTGAATTCATAACCTGCTATCCTTCAATTAATCTCCATGTATAGATAAGTCCTTATTACTGGACAACTGTGCAAATGGTGTAATGAGGCCATTTTGTCTGCATGCTGTTTCACAGATGAAATTTGGGAAAGAACTTTTTGATTCTGCTACAAAACTGAGTTTTTATGCTACTTGTGCTTAAACCTGCCATTGTCAGTTGTCAAGTTCTTGGTACATTGGCCAGACAGCAGAGCATCAGGGCTGAACTTGGCGTAGCTGGTTTATTACGTTCCTGTTTGAATACTGCCTGGAGGTCAGATTTCTTCAGAACACAGAAGTGGTCCAGTACATGACCTAGAGGTTGCAGCAGAGACTAATGAAGTGGTTACTGGGAGCTGCAAGGAAGCTATCAAATTGAAATCTGCCAAAGGCACAGATATAGGCACAGCATAGTGACACCTGGAGTGTAAATTTCATGTAGTGGAGAAGATCAGGAGACTTACTAGTTCTTTATTGCTAGACCTATATGACCTATACTAAACAGTGTAGCCACAGAATGGTTTCATGCTGTTTATATATATGCACCTGCCTTGCTTCCCACCCCCAGAACCACAGGGTGCCTCAGTCTCTGTTGTGTTCAAAAGCGAAGTTTGAAAGGTTAATGTGATGTCACTTGGTACAAAAAAATAGAAGAAGTCTGAGTATTGTATCATTTTTATGTTCCTCACTTTATGTGTGGTCTGGACTTACTTTTCAGATACTATAGACTGCATGGGTGCTGCCCTGGGCTCATCCTGCTACTGCTGCACTGTTCAGAAATGTTAATGACAGTTTCTTCACGGCCCACAGCAATGATGCCTTGCTGTACAGTCTGAAGCATAAAGAAAATATTTTAAAATATATTCATTTCATGTGTTTGAGTTTTAGAAAATACTCCTCCTCCTCTTTTGCCACTTACCCTCAGTTGCTCACTGCTGCTTTGCTTTTAAAACAGGTTGGTTTCTTCCTCTTTCCTCACAACTGGGATCCTGGGAAAGAATTATCTTGCTCTCAGCACTAGTGGTGTGGAAGCCTTTAGTGTGCACAAAGAATAACTGAAACAGATTTAGAGGAAATCTGAACAGATTTAGAGGAAATTTATAGACTCGGAGGAAACTAAAATCACAATACTGTAACCAAACCATATGGGTTTCCAGGGGGGTATGATTTTCATACATTTGTTCTAACAGCAATTATAAAGCAAGGATTCCAAGTTAATATTAAATCAACCCTGCTAGAAGTATATACAGTCACATGGGCATATTGCCTTTATTTTCTGCTGTCCGTCTCAAGCAGGATTGCAGACTCTTGCTTCCTGTGTCAGTCTGTACTGAAAGTTTAATTTTTAGACAAAAACCTAAATCAACAAGGAAGGTTTTAAGAAGCAGACCTTCCTCACACTAATAATGTAGGGCAGGCATGCACTATCCACTGAAGCTAAAACCCAGTCCAGTGCACACATTCCCTTTACATCATTTTAGAGCGCCAGAATTCTCAGACTAATGAAATAACAGTTGATACTTGAGCAAGAAGAACAGTTTCTGAGCACTGATTACCAATAGAGCATAACTAGCATAACTAATGTGATTTTACCTTGGAAGCCCATACAAGTACCAATCGGAGGGCTTTCACTGAAACTGTGCCTAATTTGAAATCCATAGTGTTAACTCCTTCATCACTATTCCAATTTCTTATTGCCAGATTTAAAGGGAGTATTGTAGTAAGCTTCCCCAGTGCTGGAATATCTTCTTTTGGTTTTGGAAATACTGCACATGACCAGTGATGGGAAGACATCAAATTAATCATGCCATGGTCTCAGATTCTGAAGTATTTAAGTTTCAGACTAAGCTGAACTCCATAGTAAATACAAACCCAGCTTCCTAATGGGAACAGAGTACAGTGGGTACAGAGAAGACAGTCAAGACTTTTCTTGAATATGAAGAGTTAAAGGATGAGAGGCAAAGATGGGCACAAGTTGCACCAAAATATTAGTAAGAAATGTTCAACCTTGAAAGTAGTGATGCATTGCAGCAGGGTCTTAGAAGGGTTGTGAAATATCAAACCATATCTGTACAAAGTCCTGAGTAACCTTGTCTAATTTGGCCCCACTTTGGGGCCAGCGGTTAAACAAGATGCCCTTCAGAAGTTTCCTCCAAGCTTTTGTGAGTCTAAGATACACAGCAGTAGTTAAGATTTATGTCTAGAGTTCAAAATAAGTCTGAGAGTAGAAACTGAAATTCAGTTACTATTCCTAAGGCTTTTTGTGGTAACTTAAAATACAAATCATTCAGAATATATTGTTATCAAAGAGAAATGCATCAGATCCATAATTAACATAAATGAGGCAAGAACCAGTCTTTCAGCTGTTAAATAGTATCAATTTTTTTCTCTTTCTTTTCTTTTAGCTTACCTTCAGTCCAATCAGGTCATGGGCTGGGGAGAAAAAGCAATTGAACTACGGTCTGTGGAAACAGGAAATCTGGAAGGAGTATTTATGCACAAGAAAGCACAGAAGCTAAAATTTCTTTGTGAAAGAAATGACAAGGTACAGAGATGACTAGAGTGCGGTGACTTAGCAAAAATGAGTAATAGCTGACTATGACAGACCAGTTCATTTTGGTAACTTTGTTATTGGTTATTTCCTACCTTGGTATAACTTCCCCGTTCAAAGCCAGAATAGTCACTGAGCCCACAAAGCACCCATTATGGGTATTCATTATGGATATTGCACACGTTCCCACCACCAGCTCTGTTAGAACTCTGTATTCCACATAGCCTTCACTGCTATCAGTGATAACAAATACAGGCATTGTGAACTGCACAGCACCACAGGTGTAGTGGGGAGGTTTAGTGAGTCAGCCCCAAAAATTCCCAGCTACAGGACTGCCTCTCCTGGGCTACTGAAATTACAGGCAGTTAAGAGCAGTCATCATGGGGAAAAAAAACCCCAGCACTCTTAATTGCAGACACCAGAGTATGGATAATCAGGTATGATTTCTTGCATATAGCAATTTTGATAAATTTTCTCTGAAATCTGTTTATTCCCACTGTCATATTTAGAAAACTGAAGCCCTAAAACCTTAGATTAATTATTTTTAAATGTTCTCCTACGTATTTTCAAATAGGAAAAAAATACATTAAAAATGCAGTTGTATCACAAAGTACAGTTTCACTTTAAAAATTTTCTCATGGGATTAAAATTTATTGTGAAATATGTATATCCTTGTGTTTGGGACTCTGGCATTCTAGCACCTTTCCTATATGAGTAAAAATATTTTCATAAATATAAACTGACAGTAGCATCTTTTTTTCTTCTTTTTTTTTCCCCTTTCAAGGTGTTCTTTGCATCTGTACAGTCAGGAGGCAGCAGTCAAATATACTTCATGACTCTTGGTCAAAATGTACTATTCAACTGGTAAAGCACATCAAAATGAAGAAAATTAAAAATTCCCTGTAGCTAGCAGTGTAAAATCCTCAGAGGTAATACACACAAATTTGCACTTTTTACATACAGAAATGTTGTCATTGTTGACTTATCAAAATTCAGATTCTTCCAGTCTGGAAAGAATTCCATTTTACTGTGGAAGTATTGCAAACATATTTAGTTTGTCTTTAAAAGTATGTTGCAAACCAAGATTGTATTGGGAGACTTTAATGAAGAATGTAGCCAATATAAGAAGCTCCTGTACTCTGAAACATGGATGGTTTCATTTTCAGAGGTGATGTAATATTGTTGTGTTGAACTGAAATCACTTTTATGGACAGAAACAGCTGTAGGTAGATACAAAAACACAGTTGGAATCTATTTTGAATTGGGTTTGGCTCATTTTGCAGTTTAAGCAAGCTGTTACTGTGTCACCAAGATGAACTTAAATGACTTGTCCAAGTCTTACAACAGTGAAAGAGTAACTGTTTGTGGTGGGCCCCGGCATAGACCAGAAGGCTTGAGGGATCCTCCCTCCTTGAACCTTGAGGAATCATCCCCTGTGCTGGGCGGACAGGTGTTTCAGTACAGAGCTGTTAAAATAGTTAATTCTGAACATATACCGCGTCTGGGAGATTTTTAGAAATGCAGGGGACAGACTTTGTGTTTCTCTCAGGGTTGGATGCCTGAGCCCCTAGACACAGTTACTGTAGGATGTATTTGTAAAAATAGTTTAAATAGTCTGTCAAAATAACAGATGCATAGAGCATTATGAAACAGAACCTGTAACTTTTATGCACACCTGGGACTCCCACTCATATAAATTGATTTAAAGGCACTACGCATGTATATAAATAAGGGCACAAGAGCAGGCACTTTCTTTTCTTCCTTCTTGCTCTTTCACATCAAGTCTTTATGTATTTGTGTGTAAATATAAACTTCCCACAGTGGATGTTAAGATTAACAAATGTATTCTTAATACAGTTATGAAAATATCCAAAGAGTTAATCTATTATAAATAGAAAAAAAAACAATTCCAGGTGCTTTCTATGCTAATTATATCTGCATAAAGCTGCGTCCTCTAGTGTTATTGGTGCCAGTGTTTCTCCATAAACTCTGTTCTCAGGGGCTTATAAGTTGGCCATAAAACTATAGAGATATAATACATATATATACACACACTATATATAATCATATACTATGATTCAGTTGTAGGGTTTAATGTAATCCTCATTTAGCTGGTTTTTGGATGGGCTTTGAAAATGTAAATCATCAAATGTAATACAAAGAGCTCATTCCAGACACAATACAGTAGGGATAATGTTGTGGGCAAAAGTGAAATCACTAGTTCCAGTGCTTGAAAATAGGTATGTTTTACTTGAAATATTTGATACTGAAAGGTGCAGGGAAAGTGTGTTGGAATATTTGGTCATCTACCTCAAGGATGATGATTCTATGTTGACTAAGACGGCAGAAATAAGAGCAGTTGGAACTGGTAGCTGTGCTGTCCAGTACCATCGATTTGGGTGTTGGCAGTGATGCTGTGACTGACAGGTGCTCAGAACTGCTGTCCCTGTGTATGTCAGCAGGGAATCAAACTAGGGGCTAATCACCCTTCCTTCCCCCTGTTCCCTGTGCTGGCACCTCACTGCTGCAGGCAGGTCAGAGGTGCCTGCACTGTCTATATTTTTGGTGTCTATATTTTTGGTGATATGGAGGACTGCACTTTCTAAAGTTACTAACCTAGCACTTTTCACAGGCATTAGCTTATCTCAAAATGTATAGTGTTTTTTAATGAAGTATTTCCTTTTAAATGTTTAACTAACAGGAAAAAGAAGCCTAAAGCCATACTAAAAAAATACAGTTAAATACTCAAAGTGGTTCTTAATGTATGTGAGTAATTAGCTTGTGTGCAGACTTGAAACCTGAATGGAAACTGCTTGGGCAGAGCTGTGTGACAACGGGAGCTCTGTCTGTCTGGTTGTAGTAATGTTCCTGCCTGTTGCCAGGGCCAGGGCTGGGGCAAATGAGCAAAATCTGGTTTGGCTCCCTATGCTGCTAAACACTTGGGCTTGTTGCATTGACTTTCACAGAACAAACAAACAACAAAACACCCCCACCCCCACCCCCAACAAAACCAAACAAGTCCGAATCTATAACAGAACCAGAGATCAAAGTTAAAATTACTGGCAAAAAGTAAGTTGCAGACAATCAACTTATAAGCAACTTACTTGCTTTTGAGTTAAAAGTCTAAGAGACTGTGAAGGAAGAAGAGCTTTCATTTTGCACACGGTAGGCATGCAAAATTTGCATAGTGTTCGTGCTATAGGTAATCAGTGATCCAGGCTGCCCTGTTATATTTTTAAAGTGTGCTTGTCTCAGCAGCCTCTGCATTACAGAGGATGCATGTGAATTTTTTCTCTTCCCTGTTCTGATGTCAGCAGGTAGGAGATAGATATTTTCCTGATGCTAGGGACTAGTTAAAAAGAATTTAGCAAAGAACAGTGGGATTACATTGGGGTTGTAATTTTTCATTCTGTTTCCCTCTGTTGGCTTTTTCTTTCTAGCTACAATTCAAGTGGATTTTCATCTTCTATTCACTATAAAAAAAAACATTAAAAACTACTGGAATTTTTGGGGTTATATCCATGTGTAATTATGGAAAGAACGAGGCATCTAGAGGTGAATGCTTTTTAAGGATTTAGAAGTGGTATTGCAAATAGCAGTAGCAACTGGATGCAACAAGGAAAAACCTGTGGCATTGTCTGTCAAGATAGTCAGAATGGTTGACAATAAGAAAGAGCCCAGAGATGTTAAGAAGAGTAATAGAAGAGAGGGGAAGTGAATGAAGAGGAGGGAAAAGCTGAAGAAAATAAACAGGAGTAGCCAAAGGGGAGGGAGTGGATGTCTGGCACAGCATTTTGCTGTAGAAGGAATACAAAAGGTTAAAAGATGTTAAGGAAAAGAAAGCAGACAAAGAAATGGAAAGGTATCTGGAGTGACTGGGGGGCAATGAATGAGGGAGTGTTCTGAATAAATATTCAGGCTCAAAGCAACAGTACAAAGGTCAGAAGAAAAAAATCCAGTAACCAAGGTTATCCAGACATAATTTTAACTATGCAAAATGTAGATCAGATTTGTAATTTCATCTTCTGAGGTGTTTTTCTAGCGATGTCACTTTGACCTGAAAAAATGCTACAGGGGCAGAATGTTAAGGATCTATGTCAGTAACCCTTTGGTACATGCAGTCTCCTAATGGCAGGTGGTGCTCATGATGTTACATTTGCCACACAAGATTGTGCTAAATGCTGCAGCAATGTAGAAGTGTGTGTATGTGCCTGCTTTCATTTTAGGCATGCTGAACTCTCTTCTGCAGCCTGAACCTTGGCACATGACTTTAAAACCTGGGAACCATGCAAGTTACGTACTCTACACTGTGTATTTTTCTCTGACTTTGAAATTGTACAATTTAAACAGTAATAAAAATACTCTGAAAATAAAAACTAGTATCATTCTTGTAGTGATTCTGCTATATTGACATTGACTATTGTAAAAATCATGGAAACCTTTGTTAGTGTTTTCCAAATCCAGTCACTATCCTTAGGGAAACATCCATATCTGCCTGTAGGGACAAAACAGATACATATCATTGTATGGATAAAGATGTCCAAGTGACAGTGTGAGAGTTCAGGCTGGACAGAGTGCTCCTAAGAGTGACAGCCAGTGCTGTGATGTGTGTGCTGCTAATCAGCTTCACTGAATTTCTGTGTGTCTGCCCTTCTCTTTACACAAACACCCAGTGGGATGAGGGCAGTGGAACTACAGCAAAATGACAGCTTGCAGTCATTGATGCTACAAGAACTGGCTTTTGTGCACATTAGCCTGAGTGCCAGGTTAGCCCAAGTCACTTTTTCTCAGGTAAGCTCATGCAGTCTTTATTGCCACTGGAATTGTTTCTCCAAAGACCATCATAAAAGCTGGCTTACAAATTCAGTGCCATTTAAACAGCTGTATTTTAAGTTAAATGAAGCATAAGCAAACCTGAAGTCTATAGAAAATACTTCTACAGATTTTAAAAACTGTGCAGCAAGTCAAAGTTCCACACACCAAAAGTATAAGAAATTTTCCTGCTGATAGTCCACCACTTTCTTAAACTGCCTTTCAAAGTGCTGAGAGCTGACTAAAGGCCAAGGAGACTTCAGCTGGGTAATCACCTAAAATGTTATTTTAGCATAACTTAACTGCTTACATTATTTTCTAGGAAGACTTAACAAAAACACCTAGGAAATAATGATGAAATGCATCAGAAAGACTTTTCTATTTTTGTCCTCAAAACACTTTCTAGTGAACAACTTTAACAGTAAGCTTTATGATCTTGCAGACCAGCTAATTTTTTTAAATCTAGAGCATTATCTTTTATGCTTTTGTGCCTTTCATTTCTCCAACATATTTTAAATGTAATATTTAACAGAATGTAATAACGTACTCCTATTCAGCATAGTTCATTCCTCAGTGTCAGTACTATAAAGGCTAACTGCTGTTTTCTTAAGGTGTGTTGTATATAAAAAACAAGATATTTGAGTGCTGATTATCTCTGAGAATTTGACACTATTGATTGACCAGAACGGAACACAAGTATGGTTTAGCACACTTGGTTGTAGGCATATAAAAATCACATTGTCTTCAGTGAACTGCTTACATGCCCTGATGAAGCAGGCTCAGCATAACACAAAGCTCTCAGTTCTTGTGATATGATACAGCCATCTGCTGATGGCTCCTCTCCAGTCATTACTGATTCTCTGAGTGTTTCTGAACTTCCAGTTTCTAATACAATCACATCCATCCCACTGTTCAGGTATGGTAGGGAAATCACATCTAGAGGAACTCACAGACATAGCCAGTCTTTAAAACATGTTGTTGACACCCTGTCAGCAAGAGATTTACCCTTGTTCCAGTTTTGGAATTGGTATGTTAGCTGGGCCTCTGCTGGTGAGAAAGAAGGCAGCAGGAGCAAGTTCCTAAGACAAGGAACTATTTTGTATCTGAACCCATAATGCATGCAGATTTATCCAGTATAACTCTGCTATCAGTCCACATCAGTCCATTATCGCTCCACAAAAACTTCAGCTTCAGTGAATGAAACCACAGTGACTCACAATAACAAAATCTGACAACAAATGCACGTGTAACGAGCACCTCTGTATAAATAAGTTTCTTCTGCAAATCACATCATGAGCACAGACAAAAGTGGAGATAAGCTGGGAGCAGTCCACAGATTTCCTCATTATACCTGCAGGTTATTTAATAATTTTAAAAAGTGTACACCGTAGTTCTCCAGGTAAGGCTTGTATGTGATGTGAAATCACATCCTGTGCAAGCTCACTGAAAAGGTTTTTGGGTCATGTTCATTTTTTTAAATGGTAAATGCCATTTTATCAGTTCACAACAAGTCATGTGTTTACTGGGGAAGAAAGACATCATGTGGAAGTTTTACCCAGTACTTGCCTTAAACATAACATAAATGGCTGATTTGTTTTAAATTTTCTCAGTAGGGAATGCACTGTGACATAAAATACATAATCTCGTATCATTCCTAGAAAATTCTAAAGGCCAGCAAAAGCTTGTGCTTTATACCCCTTTGTCTAGTTTTTTTGCTCTGTTTTAAATGGTTCAGGCAACAGGTTTTCCAATTTCCCCATGGCAAATGCTCCACAGTAACAAAGGCAGTAGAACTGGAAGAACTGCTAAGCTCGAATAACTGCTCTGGCCATGCACCTGAGACAGCTTTGCCCAAGCTGCAGCCACACTTAAGAGATTTCCAAAGGCTATCGGGACTAGTGACACTATAAAGAATGGAAATTGCTGCTCTTCCTAGCTTTTTTTTTTTAACCCCTCTCTCCTCACTGTTCTGCTGGGGTGGGCAGGGGATCTCTGGAGAACATCTAGTCCAACCGCCCTGCTAAAGCAGAGCAGGTTGCACAGGATCTCATCCAGACAGCTTTCGAGTATCTCCAGAGGAGACTCCACAGTGCTCCAGTGCTCCTCTGCCCTCAAAGTAAAGAAAATTTTCCTCCTATTCAGATGGAACTCCTTGTGTATCAGTTTGTGCCTATTGCCCTGTCCTGTCACTGGGCACCACTTGTTCCCATCCTGCTGATACCTGTTTTTCAGATATTTGTGGGCATGGATAAAATCCTCTCTGTCTTGTCTTCTCTGGGCTCAGCAGGCCCAACTCCCTCCACCTTTCCTCATAAGAGGTGTTTCCTCCAGTAGAAAAAAATGCAGGCGCTAATAAAACATTGAATACAAAGTTCTTGATCTCTGTAAGCTTTCACTGGACTACTTTACAATATTAATGAAAGTGTCCCATGGCAGGTTTGGAAAGATGGCCTTTAGGGTCCCTTCCAACCCAAACCATTCTTTGTTTCTATGGTATGATAAAGAAGTTGATAGTTGCAGTGGGACAGTAATCAATAATAATATAAATGTCACACACTTAGGAATCACTAGTAAGAATTTCTTCTGAAGATAGGAGCAACAAACAAGACTCAGGAGACTGTTCCAATGGCAGGATGATTATGATTACCCGCACGCTCCAACTATGTAAAAGGCAGATACAATATTAGGAGCTGGCACAAGACTCTCCCAACTGGGAACACATTGACTGTAAGGAAGAGCAATGATGAGTGTCGTACATCCACTGAAATGGAACCAGGAACAGGTGCAGCAGAACTCTCTCGCTGCTCAGGAGGCTGCCAGGCCCGGCACCTCTGTCCCACCGACGGGGCGCTGGGGGTCACCTACATCCCCGATCCTGGGCACCGCCACAATGCTCCGACGCGGGCGGGTCGCGAGCCAGCACGGGAGCAGCCGCGGCCCCCGGCCAAGCGGAGGAACACCCAGAGCCGCCCGCCGCCGCTACCCGGCAGCCTATCGCCAGTACACCGCGGCCGCCGCTCCCACCGCTTCCCCAGGCCTCAGCTTCGTCCCTACTCCCGACCGCAGCTGCTCCCTGGCTGCCGCCTTCCCGTCCCGGTATCCCTGTCCCCATGTCGCTGTCCCC
>VYZQ01013256.1:0-22498 GCA_013400655.1 Mystacornis crossleyi | reverse complement strand
ACAGTACTGAGATAGGCCACCATCATCAACATGCTCGTTGCTGACTCCCAGGAATTCAGAATTATGAGATATACCTTCCCTACTAATAAATAACCACAGATGGATCAATCTTTGGCTTCTTCATGCTTCCAGATCAGGAGTGCTGGCTGTTGCTATCATGGAACTATTTAGCTAAACTATTACCCAATGAACAGACCTTGACTTGACAATGTGAGAGAATTGAAAATTTTTCAATCCTTGGTTCTAGTGGACCAGCTCCCTAAAGGTGGGGGTCTCACTGAGCAAAATCTTCACTGTGAGGGTGTTGAGGCCCTGGAACAGCTTGCCCAGAGAAATTGTGGCTGCCCCATCACTGGAAATGTTCAAGGCCTGGTTGGACAGGGCTTGGCCCAAACTGGTCTAGTGGAAGGTGGCCTTACTCATGGCAGAAGGTGGAATGAGATGATCTTTAAACTCCCTTCCAACCCAAACCATTCTGTGATTCTATGACCTTGTGGTTCCAGGGAGTGGACTTTGCTGCCTGGCTAAGAGGGAGTGGAAGAGCCAGGGATCTTTGCCACTGGCAAAGCCTGCCTGTTGTCTCCATGAGAACCTCTCCAAGCAGCTCACCTTTGGGCACATCCTCTGGTTCCTCCTCCAGCTCTCTGGGAGAGAATTTCATCACATCAGACACAACATGGCTACCCACCAGCACAGTGCGCCCAAAAGCACGCTTTTCCACCACGAAGATGCTGAGGGGAGGGTGCAGGTATACCTGCTCTGGGAGCTCCTGCAAAAGAATTATGCATGGGGTTCACAGGAGCAAGGGTGATCAACCTGTGTTGAGCTATTAAACTGTGGCAGCCCCATCACATGAGGAGAAGCCTGCCAGCACCTTGCAGCTATGCCCAAAAATCAAAGCCTTGCAGTAACAGGCCATGGCTAAGATGGCTCTTGGTGGGCAGTTTCACAAAGGTTTTGTTCTGCAGCTGAACCATGTAGCCACGGGAGAGCAAAATCCTGGAAGCAGTTCCCCTCCTGCTATCTTGCCCCATGCAGTGAGGCAGTGCATGGGTGCAGGGTGGCCACAGTGTACCCTAGCATGGCAGAATCCACCTTCCCACTCACCACATCCATGTATTTGACCAGCTCAGTGAAGTTGGGGTTCTCTTTGTAGGACACAATCACCTCTGACTCCACCTTCTTGCCAGCACATTCAATGATCACCTGGGGCTCATCCACTTCAAACAAGTTCACTCTCTTCAGGTCCCTCAGGCCCCAGAACAGGATCTGAAGTACAACATGAAGCTGCTGTCCGAGACATGCCAGGCATGGCACTGCCCATGTTGCCACCCTCCGCCCACAGGACACAGTCCCCAGAAGAGGCACAGGCCCGCTCTCCCAGCTCAGCTGCCCAGCAGCTCCACCCGTTGAACTACTCAGATGGTGTAGTTCATGTCAAGCACCTCCATTTCTGGCATCTGCTCAGGCCTCGCAGGCACATTTGGTGAGGACTCCCTCACCAAGTCCTGCCCTCCGCCCAGGGGCAGCTTGAGGGGAAAGCCAGTGCAGCAGATGGCAGCGCACCTCTATGCGAAACTCCTTCAGTACTGGGCGGATGCCCTCAGGGATAATGAACCGTCCAGCACGGGGGTCTTCCAAGTAGTCGGGCTCCTTGGGCTCCACGTCCTCAGGCACCGATGGCTGAACAGGTGGAACCAAGACACAGCAGGTGATGAGAGTCATTTCTATGCCATGCCATGCCATGCCCCCTCTCCCCTTCCTCTAGTTCTGTGCTCACAGGCTGTCCCTGCAGCCTCCCTTCAGCTGAAAGCCAGATGTGGCCTCCAACTTGGAATACTCTGGTGGGCCCCACACAATCTCACCCACACAGCTCTCCTCAGCGAGCTGGCAACCATGTGCAGCTTCCTACAAGCCTTTTACCTCCAAATAACCACTGTAACCAAGTTCAATCAGCTCAAAAGTGGCAATGAGCTCTCCCGCTGCTTTGGTGCCTCTGTAGAAATCAAAGAACTGCAGCGCAGGTTTGGTGTATGGCTCATCTACCAGCTTCACCTGAGGGACAGCAAAGGCCTGCCCGAGGAACTCAGGTGAGCCCTGCAGGAAAGACGGAAAGAATCAAATCATCCCTGTGTTATGTCACCACCTCGAAGAGCACCACTAATTCCAGCCGATCTGAGACAGTACAAGACTACTCTTGCACCAGTGTCATCCTCTGCCTTGATTTCCTCTGCTCCATACAGAGCTAGGAACAGACAGGGCATGTCTGCAGCAGCTCCACTTAACTCATGGTTCATCTCCATGCAGAACTCGTCAAATGACCTGGCACCATGCACCAGAGGACATCAAAGCTAGATCAGGTTTTACAGAGTCTTTTCCAGACAGGGTTTGAGTATCTCCAAGGATGGATATACTACAAGCTCTCTGAGCTACAGGCCAGCATGTGATCGACCTCTGTGTAAAATTTGTTTCTTTATATCAAGATGGATTTTCCTCTTTGCCAGTTTGTGCCCATTGCTTGCCATTGGGCCTCTTGGTACCTCCATGAGAAGTCTGAACTGACCTTTTCTATCCTTGCCCACCAAGTAGCTGCAGACAGCAAAAAGACACTGGCTTTCCCTTGACCTCTGTAGGCTGAATATACTCAGCTCTCCTCCTCTGTCCTGTGCTCCATCTTGGTGGCTTCGTTTTCCCCAGTATGACAGGGTTTGTCCTGTACTGGAACCCCAGGAAAGCTGCTGAGTTACACAGGAGAACCTGATGCAAGTTATGTCATTAGCCTCACGATAACAAAGAGGCTCCAGGGGACAGTGTGACTTTAAAGCGCTAATAAAGAGAGAAGAGGGAGGGCTGAGGAGGGATGATCGGTGACACCTGGGGACACATGGGAAGGAACAGCCCTCAAAGCATTATCAGTTCCCCCAGGCTATGAGCCCTCTGCAATGTGAGCCTGCCAAGGAAGCAGGCATAGTGTTTCTTCGAAAAGAAGAGATCCTGGATCCAATGAGCACTCATCAGCCCCTGATGAGTTCAGAGTATCTCTGAGTCAGAAAGTCTTAACCTCAGTCACAGTTCCCACGACTCACTGTCACCAGTGGACCAGGACCAAGCTGAGTCATGGAAACCAAAGAGAGAAATGGCAGCACTCAGACGGAGTTCCTCTCCCTTCCCTGTTCTGGAAACAACAGGAGGAGGGCAGCATGGCCATACTTACAAATTTATTCTGGCTGAAAAGGTTGATTATAATGATGGGGGTCTCTGTTTTCAACTCTTCTTTCTTCCCATCAATAATGAGCTGGTCAAACAAAAGTAGCTCATTCCACATAGGGCTCAGTGTCTCCTCCAGCATCTGCAGACAGAGACAAAAGGCCCAAGTGTTCCACAGTCAGTGAAACAAACCACATTCAGGAAAGTGAGGAACTCTGGGCTGATTCCCTCTCACACACAGCCACATGTAGCTGGTGGCTGGCAGGAGGGGAAATGGTAAAAGTGTGGGATCAGCACTCAAAGCCAACTAGCACATGCCAATCAACCTCTGAGACCATGCTCAATGACTGTCAAATATTCCCTGAATATAACCACACTGCTCAGAGCATAGATACCCGAATGCTTGGATATAAAAAAGTTTCAGGAGGACTGCCATAGTACTGGCTTTAAACATGTCAGTGAGGGCAGAGTCATTTTTCTCTCCCCAAGTTCCCAAGACAACAGAGGCAAGAGTTTAAGCGGTCTTACCCTGGTGGTCTGGCAATGAGTTGAAAACACCACTCTTGCAAATGGATCTGAAAGGCCATTATCATCTGCAGGGAGGATCCCTCGAGCCTGATACAGATGGGCTCGGAGCTGGAAATAGCTGAAATCTGACAAGAAAAGGAGAGAGGAGGTCCCCAACCAAGTCCTGTATGAGGCCAAAAAAATGCCTGAAGGAGAAGGCCAGCCAGATAGGAGTGGGCACATCCTGTGAGGAATAGCTACTATTTCTAGGGACTGTGGTTCTCGGGCTAGTTCATGTCAAAAGGTTTAGCCAAGCCAGACAAGTTCAGTGGGCTCCTCAGACACCTCTGGGAAGTACATGACATGCGATATGTGAAATGTGCAATGTTCTGCTTATGAGCATCTGCTGTGGCGAAGCACCACCACGCCTCATCAGAGGGGTGGACCTCATGCCCATTGCCAGTTTGGCAGCACATTCAGTGCCTACAAAGCATCCATCCTGTCTGCTGCTTTAGCTGTGAATGTGCAAATACATCCTCATGAGATCAAACTGGGTGTGCCACTTCCAGTCATGCCTTGGAGATGACACTAGATCAGGTCCGAATTCTCAAGACATATAATTCTCAGATCACACTGTGGCCTGGAGGTGAAGGGCTGTGGGGGGACAATGCATCACCACAGACACTAACCCACGGGTGGGACCTCTCACCTCCCTGCTCTCCTGCTTATGTGGAGGACTGGCATCTGCACTCACCATCCCTGCTGAGCCGGCTGGGAGGGCTGTATGTTGAGAGCTGGGCTATCTCCGGCTCACTCTCGGAAAGGAACTCCTCAGGCAGCTCTGCCAAACAGTTTTTCGCATATTTGGTTACCCCAAGCCACATGTAGATTTCCAGTTTGGCAAAGATCTCACCAGTGTGTAAGCCAGGGACCTGAAAGCACAGAAAGTTTAGCAGGTTTCACATCTCAGACCAAGATGATGGCCATCAACCTGGGACTGACAAAAGAGCACAGGAGAGAGAGCACCACATCAGCAGAGGCAAAAGGCTGTGGTGGAGCGAGAGCTGTGTTTCCTTGTGAACTCCAGGATTTCAGGAAGGAAGGCTGACAGCAAGGAGGGGGAAAGATCATGAAGCATCAAGAGCACACTCTTTTGGTATAAACCCTACCTTCAGAAAGACAGTCTGGATCTTTGCACAGTCTTTGCCTTTCTCTTCTTCAACTACTGAGTAGAGGATGTTTTGTGCAGGAATTCTGGCATATGCCACACGCCTGTTGTTGCTGAACATCCAGATGAGTACATCAGGGAGAGTGCACTGGGGCTGGAGGGAGGGAAGGGAGGAACATTACAGCAGAGGAACAGCATATGTCATCCTCCTTCCACTGACACGGTGAAAGCTCCATCTCCTCACAGGAGGGACTCTGGCTGTATGGTGGTTTAGAGATCCAGAAGCAAATAAAGGACCTAACACTGGCCACATGCTTCTGAAAGTCAGCCCTGCAATATGGCTCTGCAGGTGTTGTTGTTTAACCCCAGCTGGCAACTTACCCCCAGGCAGCCCCTTGCTCACTGTCTCTCAGTGTGATGGGAAAGAGGACTCGAAAAGTAAAAGAGAAAGAAGTCATGGATTGAGATAAAAACAGTTTAACAGGGAAATAAAAAGCTGCACACACAAGCAAAGCAAACCAAAGAATTCATTCCCCTCTTCCTGTGGACAGGCAGATGTTCAACCATCCCCAGAACAGCGGGGCTGCATCACAGAGAAAGAGTGACTTGGGAAGACAACTGCCATCACTACAACTGTACATGACTCTACCCTCACACAGCAAAAGATGTGAAAATTATTTGACTTCACTTGGTGAAAGACTTTGCCAAACCTCAAAAGCATCTGTCCACCTAATGTCAGCAAACATGGCATTCTGGTTGACACTACAACAACTGATTTTTTCAGTTACTTAAAATAGAAACAATGAAACTCTGAATGTGGGGAATCTCTGCTACGGATGAGAGACTTTATTCCAGTGCAAGTTTGAATCTGCAGAAAGTATCTAGGGTCAGTGCCTTGTGGAAGTGCAGGCAGCACAGGCAAGGCTGTTTTCCCAGGCAAAACTGCCTGTTGCAGACAAGGCCTTGGGCGGTTTGGGTGGAGAGGCCCAGGAGGCCTGGAGCTGGCCCAGCTCTGCCTCCTACCCACTGCAGAGTTGCTTGGACCCCTGCTCCAGCCCTGCAAAGCTGCCTGGCCTCATCCCTCATTAGAGCTATCACAGGAAATATGGTAACTTCCAGCAGCTGGAACTTGGAATTTTACATAGTGAGGAAAGACAGCAGAGGAGAAGCTTCAGCTCAGACTGGTGAGAGCCCCAGCAGACAGCTCAGTATCCTGTCCTTGCCTACCCTCTCCAGCCCAGAAAACGGGTTCCCTAGGAGCTGCTGTACCTCTTTAGCCACGAAGCGTATCTTTGCCAGGATCCTCCTTGTCTCCTTAACCTTCTCCTTGACATTGTCTCGAGTCAGGCGCCGCCTCACACGGAGCCCTTGCTTTGCACACAGGATCTGAACAGAAAGCACAGCTGTCACACAACCAGCCATGCCCCGCTGCCGCCCAGCATGGGGGGTCTGCAGGGAGCTTCCTGTGTGCTGACCACATCCATCCTGCCCCACTGCACCCTGACCTTCACCATGGCTCACTGCCCAGCTGCTGAGAGCAAACCTTCATGAACCTGTCACAAGGCATTTAGCAAAGGGTGCCAAGAACTGGAGACTCCAGTAACACCTCAGCCCAGCCAATACCACCCGGTAACAGAAGTCCATGGGCTTTAAAATCATTTGGGGCAGAAAGATGTCTAAGGAATAAACATTTCAGAAGCTGGTGGTCTAAGGCTCCAGATAGTGCCTGCAGGAGACTTTGGCCAAGGAGCAACTTGGGGCCACAGAAGTGTCGGAATATGAAGATATAGGAAACTGCAACACAGGGCTTGGCTTTCACCACCATTAGTACACATCAGAGATAGTGTACACATCTGAGGAGAGACTCTGGGATGAACCAAAACTAATAATGAAATCCAGAAGGAATTCAGGGTGTACACCCGCTATGTACTGACAAGGCCAGAAAACTCATCTCTTGGGTGGGTTCTCTCTTCCAGAGTGTCTCAGGCTTAGCAGAGCACCTTCACCATAGCTCAGGTGATGACATGCAAGGAAGCGGAGAGAATGGAACTGGGACCCAGACATGCCTGAATTTTATTTCCTGCTGCTGTCGTTGCATTTTGGTCAACCTTTCAAATCTTTGTGGTCTGACCAGGACTATGCCTACAGCTGTGCTGCGATGGAGGGTATGTAACTGTGCTCTCATTCAGCTAGCTGGTCTTGTGTGCAGGGTGATAAATGCCCAAGTGTTGTCCTTTCTGAGAACAGACAGATGATTTACAGGCTGTTGTAAATCTGCTGGATACATAGGCAGCCAAGGGGCCAAGTTTTCAGGAGCAGTGGATCTCAGTCAGCCACTGCAAAACTGCCTGCAGGAATGTGGTGTACCAAAAGGCCTCCAGCAACCTACTGGGCAGCAATATGCATCTGCTCAACCACATATGCCCCAGAAGAGATGAAGGAAGGCATCAGGGCACAACATCTGCACAGAATTGTGGGCAGCCATGGCCAGACCCTGTCTCTGTTCCCTGTGCTGGAAGCTGTATTGCTCTGAGCAGAAGTTGGGAGATGCTGTAGTAAAAGCCTATGACTGGTATCACGAGTCTTAGCTTCAGGTTTCCTTCTTAGCATCAGTTCCTGCTTGGTCCTGCGACAGCATCCCCCAGAGCAGGGATTGCACAGGCTCCCACCAACGACCACCAAGCCCCACAACTTACAATGTTGCGCATCAGGTATTTTGTCCGACATCTGTCCAGGTTATTTGGATGAGCCATTGTTTTCCTCTCTGCGCTGAGTGAATATTGCCTGCAATGAGAAAAGCAGCACAGACCCTGTATGCTCTGCACCCAGCAGGTTGAGAACAGCTCACAGCAGGGACACAAGCTCCAAATCCCTGGTATCAATCCAGATGAATCAGAAGTCTCCTTTTCTTCAATGCCCTCTCTTCTGCAAGCTTGTTTCAGAAGGTACACTGGGGATTCTCAGCACCTGAAGCTCCCTTTCTACTGTTCACCGTGGACTGAAGTGCATATCAGCCCCCACAGGGCAGTCATGGGGACTGAAACACTGATCTTTTGACTGCATGACTGAACAGAGTGAAGGAAATGTCCTTCACATTTAGGAAACACACAGGAGTCCAGGAACACTGAGGCTGCCATCTGTGACCCCTCTGATTCTCAGAACAGGACTGGAGTCTCTTCTCCAAGCTTGAAGAGCTACAGGGTCCTTTTCCCAAGTCATGCTCATTTCCTTCCGCTCATCCACCTCAAAAGGACAAGAGAGAAGGCTGCACACAGCCCAGGCAGAACATGGTATGACCTCCTACAAGAAACTTCAGAAAATCAGGGACATGCTAACCTGCATCCAGCTACAAATTCCTCCAGCACCTCTCTGAGTCGCTCTTCTGCTTTAGCCTTTGGTCTTCTCAAGAGCTTCTCCACGTCATCCAACCCCTGCTCCTGTAGCAAAATCACAATATTCACGAAGCTTGCACCAGGCTGAGGGATCAGAGTAAAACCTTGCAAGAATGCATTTCCCATAAATGGCTTATGCCTTTCTGCAGAGCTGGGATTCATGCGTGCTGCAGATCAGCACTATGCTGCCAGGGACTCTCCAGAGCCTGAGGATAACCTTAACATTTGTTGTTACAACACCTTGTGCCTCAGTCCTCGAGCAGCCACTGACATACACTGAGGCAAGCTCTGCTTTCATATTGTCAAGCCCAAAAGGGAAAGGCAAGGTCCTGGGAAGAGACTGCATCCCCTTCATGACAACCTGAGAGTCTGCTTGCCAAATCATCTAGACAGCTCAGGACTGGCAGCAGAGGAACTTTTTGTCATAGACATCATATCACATCACTCACTCCTCCAGGAACCACCACCAGGCATGAGCTGCACACCATGAGTCCATGTGCCCTGCCCCACCTGTCCAAAGGACAGGTGGGACTACGCCCTGTGAGAGACATGGACTTGCACTGGTAGTGAGGATGGCAAGCATCTCATAGAGCAACTGTACATGCAACAAGGAACGCACATCAGGAAGGAGCATGCCACAGACAAACCCCCTGAACATGCTACCAGGCGCTCTGCTAGTTTGACAATCCAGTTGGAAATGCAGAGTCTCCAGGTGTGATCCTCCCAGTAGCTCCACACGTACACGCAGGGTTTTTCGTGCGTCATGGGCAGGCAGCTGTATGACCTAAGGGCAGCAGGCAGAGGAGGTTATGGCTACTGCTACAGAAAGCATATGCTCCATCATAACACATGAACTTGCACACCCAGCAAGGGAGAAGAGGCTGAACTCTGTCTTCTTCACAGGAAATTAATTGGCTGTTTCGGGCTCTGCACCATGGACATGTGTGCAAGCTGCTGGATCTGCCCTTCGCCATCCCAAACTAGCACACAAGGTTTCTAGTAGAGAGGCAGCAAATGTTCAGATGAATGAGGCTGACAGGAGCATGGGACGTTGCCAAGGTTTCTCACTGCTATGGGTCTAAGTAGTAGCAGGCACAGGCCTCACAATGCAAAACCAAGGCATTGCCAGGCCTGTGGGACAAACTAGGCAGCATTCCCAGAGCAAACATATCATTAGAAGAGCTTGTGTATGTGTCCTGCCTGCTCAACATAGGACAGCATATGCCAAGAGTACTCCTCTCCTTCTTCCTCACTGGAAACAAGCCCTTGGGATACTGCTTGTTAAGCAGAAAAGGGATGGCTGTTATTGACAGGTGTCAGTTTCCTTGGGACCCTGTCCTTGGCCATCTGCACACATCAAGCAGACACCATAGGGCTTGTAGAGCTAGAGGGAAATCCCAGCCAGCTAGGCCATGGCAAGCTGCAGGATTGCAAAGAAGAGAAACCCTATGATGCATTGCTGAGCAGACCTCTAATAACATCTGGAACAACCAACCTGGGAAGCTGTGACAGGAGAGGTGGGATAGAAAGACATAGAAGACTTACTTGTCATACTCCATGGGCTCTGGTCTCTGGCTCTTCGTCACGGATTTGTTCAGTGCTGCTAAAGCTGGAGTCAGGATTTCAGCATCCAGCTCACCACCTGAACCAGCATCCAGTAAAGGCTGCCTTTCTTCTTTCACTTCTCCCTTTTCCACTTTTTGCCATCCTTTGGTCACAATCTCTTCAGATTTGCCATAGTTTCCTTGAAGGTAAGCATTCAATTAGAAACAGGTAAGTGGGGTCACTCAGGTTTCTTTAGAAAAGAAGTTTTCTAGCTGGCAAAACCAGAGTGCAGTCTTCCTGCCACAAGAAGCACAGGGGTATTTACTGCTTTGGGAACTAGCAGTTCAGTAGTGTCCAATCATCAGCACATCACATGGACAACCAGGAGGTGCAAGAGGGAGCTGGGCAATTGCAAGGAGGTCCTCGTGCATGCCTTCTCCAGTTCTGCCAGCTCCACCAAGTGCCTGCTGACTACCATCTGCATCCCTACGCTGGGGCCAGCTCCTCAAGTAGTAAATCAGCACCAAGCATCTTCACACGTCCAGTTTAGCAGCTGGGGGCTTTGACCCACTCTCCAACCATCGTTACCCCATCACTTGTTGTCACACCCCGTCAGTGCCACATGGCCCAGTATCCCAGCTTTTCCTCCTTTGTTTCCCCTTCTTGCTACCAAACCCTTCTACTTCTTTGTACACCCACTTACTAGAAGAGTTTCCCCAAACTTTTCCAAAACAGGTAATTCATAAATGGTGCAAATCTCCAATCCCATAGAAGAAATCCAGGCTTTTTGGGTAAGTAAAGCACTGTGCACACTCCCTGGACTCATTCCTCATCCTTCCCAGGTTCCTGAGCTGACTTGATAGGGCAGTGTCAAGAACTGACTTGCCTGTCAGAGGCAGGTTCACACTATTCCTATTGTTTCTGGACAGGGGGCCCTGGGGAATACCCACCTATAGAGACTTCAAAGCTGACAGGTTTCGAGCTGAGAGAGGAGTCCATCATAGTGGCTTCAAAGAAGGCAGCAAAAAGGAGGAATTCATCCTTTCTCCCCAACACATTCTGAGCAAAGAGATAGAAATCAGGCTGAGAGCCTTGTGTAACTGAGCACACTGCCTGAGCACCAGGGTGTGACTGATGTCTGCCAGCCCTTCCACAGGACCTCAGCAGGATGCTGCTGAAATCACCACTGGGCTGCCAGAGGCAGGACAAGATTACTTGGAAGTCCTGAGGTGTTGGTGCAGAGCCATGGCTTTGGCTGATGCTTGTGTGAAGCCACTGAGCAGGCTGTAGGCTAAGGGATGGCTATTGTACCAACACAGCTGCCTACCGCTTTGCCTCTTTCCCTTCACAACTGTGCATGCCAAAGACTGGCATGGATCAACCATGTCAGCACTGCAGAACTCACCTCGGGGAGTGGATGAAGCTCTTCCACCTCCACAGTGACCTCCCTGGGCTGCTCAATCTCCTGAGAGCTCCCAGCCTCCCCCTCTCCCTGCAGCTGGCTCAGTTCTTTAGTTTTCTCCTTGGATTTTTTACTTTTCTTCTTCAGCTTCAGTTTGCTCAGGGCACCTCTTGTCCTGCCCCCAAGCTTCCTCTCTGCCACGCTGGGGCTGCTGAAGATCTCCACCGTGATGGCCATGAGGATGCGCCCACGGTAGAAGATGCCCTCACCCATGCCTTCATTGAGGTCTTTGTGGACGTCCCGCAGAGCTGAGTTCTGGGGGGAGCCATACAAGTTCACCCAGGCTGGGCCAAATGTGGGGTTGAAGCCTGCAGAGACAGGGACAGGGTCTCAAGTATGTTCCAGGGTGCTGCTACAGAGAGACCTCCCCCAAGAGGAGAGCCCAGGACACCAGAATGTCAGCGTGCTTCAGCCACTCCTGCTCCCACCCCCCAGGAGACCGCCATGCTGAGCAGAAAGCGCATGGCATGGGGCTGTCCAGGACGTCCTGCCCCGGGGAGCCATGCCAAGCCTCACCATTCCTGTCAGGGTCCGAGATCTCCTGCAGGTCAATGTAGTGTGTAGCAATGGCCACATCACTGACATTGGCATCATCCAGCACCTGGATTTTTATCTTCCTGCACAGAGGCGGGAACATCTCAACGAAACTGATCTGCTCGTTCCACTCGGGCTCAGTGGTGTTGGTCTCCACCGACGTTTCCCCCTGGGAAGGAGAAGGTGTGAAAGCCACATAGTCCCAACTAGTGCCCAGAAAAAGGGGTGCCTCAGAGTACATGAGTACATGCCTTGTCTGGGAATGGCATGTACTCTTGTACCTACAGATGGTGCTGGGCAGGCTCTGGGGTGGCAGTGTCCCTGCTCTTGCCCCCCTCCTGCAGTTCCTCTCTGCTTCATTAATGGGCGGGCTGTCCCAGGGCCCTGGCATGACCTGCACAGTCAAGGGAATGTAAGCAGGCAGCAGACCCGGAGGTGTCTAAGGGTTGCCTGGAGCACTCCAGGCCCACAAGACTGACCAGGGACTGTTTCGCATATTAATGGATATTACGGGACCAGAAACCCCGACCTTGTGCGTGAAAACCGGGCCATTATCTCAGTAAACTCTCTCAAGGGTCTCAGGCTGAGCCCAGCTTGACGCAGAAAAAGGACCTCTGCCCTGCTCCAGGATTTATTTGACCCTGTCCCTATGTTTAAGGATATGAATCTCTGCCTGCAAAGCCAGTAGCTCAGCCAGGAGCTGTGCCCAGGGCTGGGGCTGTCCCACGAACAGCTCTCTGTAGAGACAAAAGTCAAGAGCAGCCTTCTCATCCAAACATCGCACAGCCGTGGCTGCACAGCTCAGGCCACTGCTAAAGACAGCAACAACTGGGCCCTCCCAGCCTGTTTTCACTGGGATTGCTGTGCCCCAAGGAGGCTCCTGGCACCATGAGCCCACCACGTGCTGCCACACAGCCAAGGGAGATTCAGCCTATCCCAATAGTCTCCCCACAGACTCACCTGCTGCCCACAGAATGAGACCTGCACGTATGGGTCGATAAACACTTTTCTCTCCCCTATGATCCTGGAGATACCACCCATGATGCCTGCGCTCATGCTGGGCAGGCCCTCAGCACGATACAGTTTGATGCAGACCCTGCCCCAGGGTCTCTCTGCAGGGACTCTCTTAGGCAGCAGCAGGTTCCTGAAAGACAAATTCATGTTCTGCCTCTCTCCTGGAGTCCACAGAACACAATGCTAGGAAATTCACTGACTGGCAGGAAGATTGGATCCTGCCTCATCACAGGTTTTTTTCACTGGGTCTTTGCCCATCAGAAGAGGGGAAAACAGGGCAAAAAAGGTCGTATGAAGAGAGACGTGGCAGTGTTCCCCAGGGCATGCAAGATCCCACTGCACCTACCTTTCAATGTCCTCATCCTGGTTCCTGGAATAGGTGGGAAGGAAGCCCACAATATCCCCGCGTGCAGAGACAGAGATGCTGCACTTCACAAAGCCTTTCACACCTGCCCGGGTGTCTGTGGGGTCACTGATAACTGCCCACTTCTGGAAAAATCTGTGATCTGAGAGGGAAGAGGAGGAGTTCCCTAGGGAGAGGCCGGGCTACCATTTCACATTCAACTGTGTCCGCACAAGGACTGCCCTGACCCTGCCTCTGAAGGTACAGGAGGTGTCACCTGCCCTCAGACAGCTGGGAGGAGAAGCAAGGGCAGGTCCTCATGCAAACTAAGTGCTTTAAAGCCAGGGCCCTGACCAGACCCATCAGAGCATGAAGGAAACATCAATTTCAGACAGAGCCAGGGTCAGGCACAGGTATGCAGTGCAGTCCCTCATACCTGGCTGGCTGTACACTGTCTCAATATCCATCTTGAACGTTCCTATGCAAGTTCCCAGAAATGGTATCTTCTTTGAGTGAAAAACCTGCAGACAGCACAAGTCCCCCTGAGCACCATGAGGTGTGGGCATCCAGGTGATACATCCAGATATCTCTGAGGAACACAGGGCTGCCAAGAGGTGCTCATTCCAAAGCACAGCTAAGGCAGTGGTTGCAAGCTCCTCATGCAGATTGACCGATCTGTGTTAGCCCTGGGACAAACCCATTCCTACCCAACTACTCCTACAAAGCCCACCAGCCCACAGCCCTCAGTCAAGCCGAGACCAAGGCAGTCATGTGCAACCAGTTCAGTTTCTGCAGTCCGAGGTAAGCCACCCCTACAACAGACCTGGGACAGACCTGTTTTCCCACAGAGAGTCCTGTGTCCATATCCTGCTGGGTTAGGGCAGAGCCATGACCCCACCAGGCTACTGTCTCTCCCAAAACCCAAGTCTTGCTCAGTGCTTGCTGAACTCACTCCAGCAGAAGAGACGTGAAGCCTTTCACAGGGAAACTGCTGGAGACCACTTGGCAAAGGACATGCTGGCTGGGTGTAGCTATCTTCAGAACATCCCCATGTCTTGGGGAAGCCCTTGTGCTTTGGGCCACGGGATTTTCAACCTCTCTGCCTGCCTGGGCTTTTCTACAGCACAAATAATTTCTGAGCTCCCCTTACACCAGCCACTTACCTTCAGGACCTGCAGGATGAGGCTCCAGGGTAAGGGGCAGTAGGGAATTGCTGCCAAAACAGCAGGGCAACAAGGCAGGAGGCAAGAAAGTGCCCCATAGGCCCCACTTGCGTCACAGGGTGAAGAAAAACCCTGACTTGGAGGAGATGGGAAGGCAGCACTGCCCAGTGCTAGCTCAGAGCAGGACTAGGTCTCCACCCCAGGAAGGCCCTGTGGCTCTCTGTGGGCAGGTGCTCCTGGCTGCAGCACCTCAGTGGTACTGGTGCCCTTGCTTTGCCCATCACTCCTGGTGTCTACGCACAGAAGCATCAGGCTGTACCACTAACAGGTGTAAGATGAAGAGGAGAGCATACATACCGAGATCTCTACGAGTCTGTGCAATAAAATGTCCCTCGGCTCATAGAAGTCAAACAAAAAATACTGAAAGAGAAGAGCAAGACAGCTGAGCCCCAGGCTCCCAGGCATCCCTTGCAAGAACAGGCCCAGGCACTTGGGACACCAGTGGGGCAAGGACAGAGCCTCTGTCCATGTCACCTACTTCATTGTAGAAGGGGCAGTTTGTTGACTTCTGAGTCGCCGTGTGCCTCTTTTCCTCTCCAACCTTGACTACAACAAAGGGGTTGATGTTCACCCCCACCAGCTTCTGTGCTTCAATTACATTAATCCCAACCTGAGAAAATGTGGGTGAAAATCAGCACTCTCCTTGTTTACATCTCCATCCTGAGATTGTTTCAAAAATACCATTATGCAGTCTCAGTGCAGAGGTGGAAGCCTAGGGCAGGCAAAAGCACGGCTGCTGAAATCTGCTACAGCCAGAATAGACCAAAGTGATATATGAGATACTTGTTTCTTTCAGACAAGCAAGGAAATAAAGTGTTAGATCCCCGGTACTTTTGACAAGAACACACCTACCCATCAGCACTTGTACCCTCAGTTCCTGATCCCAAGAGGTTGCAAACCCACTGCTCTCACATGGCAGGGTGCACAGAGCATCTTGGAGAAGATGCTCTTTGTATCTTCTGTCAATACTCCTCTTTGAATCCTACTGAGATGGACACCATTGGAAAGACAGGAAAGCCGCTGTCTCATTTACTGCAACTGCTTACGAGTCTAAGATGTGCAAGAAATGTTCTCACATTTGCTCTCAGTACAAGTAACCAGGTCATTGTTAAGGTACAGAATAATTGCTTCAAGAAAACGACGGTAGGAAATTCAACTCTCACAAAAGCTTCCTTCTTGGTTGATAGGACCAAATGTGAGTCCACATTTACTTTGAACCAGGGAAGGAATTAAATCCATAGCCAGGCTGGGAGAAGTGCCCTGAAATCAATTTAGCCTGATGTCAGATAATCAGCCAGAGCCACAGCTTCCTGCTAGCTTCCCAGCATGTCCAAGCAAGCCCTCACGTAGCCCTCTGGCCCTGGTCATGTCCCACAGCTGTCCCTAAGGAAGACAGACAGGCCCTGGGAAAGCTGGCAGGCGCCAGCCTTGCCTGGGTACTCTCTGAAGCTCTGCTCAGGCAGTGTTTTGCAATTGCACATGTAGCTGATTCCCTTCTCCTGTTTATCCATAGCTAATTACATGGGCTCACTGACACTGGGGCCAGCACTGATGGATGCAGTCCATTCAGGGAACATTACATCTTGCCAAGAGAAGTCACACAAACCATGATGGTCTTCATGTTAGGGGCCTCGATGGAGTATGTGGCATTTGGAGAAGCCCAGGCCCGCAGCAAGGCAGTACGGGACTGGCTGCGGGGCCAGAGGCAGCTACGGGGACATGCACCCAATGCTGCAGTACCTGGAAGCTCTGTGGGGTTGGGGTGGCAAAGAGGTCCCGTGCAGAGCAGAGTCTGGAGCGGCTGCACAGAAAAAAAAGCCCAGGTGAGCAGGTGTGTTGGTCAACATGGACCTGAGTAAATCCCCACCAAGGGAAACAACAGAAAAGCTGGCAAATAATGGCCCATTGCCCTGGGAATGAACAAATCCCCAACACACCCAGTCTAGGGCCATTAGAGATAGGAGCTTTCTGACATATTGCCAAAGCAAACTGCCATGAGCTGCAAGAATTCTCCAGGATCTGGCACTTTCTACCCCAGGACCCAAGCAAGGGAAAGAGAGAAGAGCACGCCATGGATACCTCTTCACAGGGCTGAAGATGATGCCCGAGGCCTCAATCTCAGATGTATCATAGAAATCTTCCTCCTCTTCCTCTTCTCCATCAGTCTCCAGACCTTTTGCCAGCTTTCTGCCTAGTGCAGCAGCCTTCTTGTCCAGCTCCTTCACTCTCAGCCCCTCGGCAGTCCTGCAAGCCCCCCCACGCCGTGCCATGAGCCATACATCAGCCCTGACAAGTGGGCTGTGCACTGCCCTCCACCCAGAAGGGTGAGCCAAGACATTCGAGTAGGGCTACTTACTCCAGCTGCTCAAATCCAGGATTGCAGATGATTAACTCCGAACTGTGAAAACAAAAGATGTTTTGCTGCAAAGACCAGTGTGCTGCTGCTGTTACCTGGTGCATCTAAGTAACAGTGGCCCAGCCACACTCCTGCTTATTTCTTGGCAGGGGCACCACCATTTTTCTCCAAAGCTTGTCCACTGTCCACCTCAGGTGTCTGCTGTTTCCCCTCGAGTGTTCCACAAGTGACACTCTGCAGACCTTGCTGCTGCCTGTCATCCTGTCTTCCCAGAAACCCGCAGCTCCCCTGGCTTTGGGCACCACCAGTGTGCAGGGTGCATGCAGTTGCTGGAGGCCAAAGCCAGGCTTTCTGCAACTTTGCAGCCACAAGCCAGGAAGGCTGCATAAATGCTCTCAAGGCTCTCCCAGAGAGTCACAGGACTCCCAGCACCTACAGTGGATCGTTGCAGTCAAAGGCTCACTGTGATGACAAGGTATTTTTATCCAAGAGCCCTGCTCCCTTCTTGCTGCTGTCGAGTTGAGATGCATCAGCATGGCCAGAGGTGGAGAGTAAATGAGGCTGGATTGCATCCCAAAGGCTGCCACTGACAAAGGCAGCTGTACAAACTGCCTGGAAATTTGCTCTTCCAAGGATTTCCATACCTGTCTTTTGTAAGATAAACAAAATCCTCTTCAACCCAGCTCCCCGCTGAGCCATTTGGAGGCTGGTAGCGCAAATCCAACTCAATGTAGATCTACAAGGAGAAAGTGAAATGGCCTGAGATCTTGGCAGCCACAATACAACAGCAGAAATGTCACAAAAAAGAGAAAGGCGGGGCATGGAAGAAAAAAAGAAGTGAGAAGCTGGTGGAAAGAAGCAGAAGAAAGGTGGTCATATCCCCACAAGAAGCCTATTTATACCAGACTCCCCTTGTCTGCCTCCATCAACAAGCTAGACAAAACAAAACTGCCTCCTCTGCAGCTTCCCAAAATCTAGGATTCATTCAATAAAAGCGGGCTCAAGTTTACAAATCTACCATAAAGAGGTGGCAGGAGTCGCCTCAAGGCATTTTTTGTCAAGGGAACTGGGGACAGCCCTGTAGACTGACATGCAGGATTTGGAGCAGTCTCTCTAGGGGAGGCACAAGACAGCTGGCAGAGCATCCCTAGGCAGGACCGCTCGGATTAATATGCTGGAGAAGCCATCAGCACACCAAGAGTCTGCGTCACGAGAGACATGGAAGGACAGCCAGAGAAGTATAGAGCACCCTGGGTTACAGCACAGCCAGCACAGGTCTGAACACCCTTGGCCTGCAGGCGGCCAGCCTGATCTCAAACCAGCACAAACACAAAGAATTTCCCGGCAGAGGCCAAAATCGCTAGCACGGAGGAGATCACTCCTCAGTAGGCTGAAGGGGGTGTACAAGCTGGGTTCAGAGCTCAATCCCTGGAAAACACACATTTCTGGGGAAAGAAATGCAGCCCAAGAAAGCAGCAGTACAGTGATCATGAAAGGCAGCAGCAAAGGCTGGGAGGTGAAGAAGACGGAGACAAAGCTGGATAAAAACCTAAGGCTCTAAAAACACTCCTTCAAACTACCAGGAGAAAAAGGGGCACAAATAACTCAAGTCCCAGAGAAGAACAGGACTTGGACTAGCAGGAGGTTTAATGGCTTTATTCCCACTTTGCTAAAGGAACAGCCTCTCTCTTAGGGTCATGTCTCTACCAAGCTGAGGTGAGAGGGTCCCAGGCTGCTCTTGGATGGGCAGTCTTGCCTGCCCTATTTCTGTCCCCTGCAGCTGTTGTGCAGCCAGGGTTGCACAATTCAAAACTAAGCTGGCAAAACCGAACGTGGTTGGGTTTTGGTTGGAGCAGCTCATCAGCACAAGTGTGGCTGTTAGCCCAAGGGAAGAGGCACCCAGGGGCAAAGGGCTGGGCCACAAGGCAGCTCTGACCTTACACAGTGGGGTCCCTTCAAACCATCACCAGCACCAAGGAGTGAGTCTAATCCCTGTCTCTTTAATGGCATGAACGTTTATCCAGTGAGCTGCATGGGCTAAAAATCATCCTGGAAATGCTCGGTTTCTGCCCGGACACGCTCTGTGATCCAGGAGTACAACAACACAAGAAACCTGTGCCTGTGCCACTCAGGCTGGTGGTCTGGTGGCCACAGAGCTGCATTCCATGTGCCACCGTGTGGTTTAGTCATACTGCCTATGTGAAGAGCAAGCAGAGATGCAGCACCTTCGCAGGACTGCTGCCTCCGCCTCTGCTCTTCCTGCCCTGCCAGCTGCTCTGGCACACAGCTCTGGCAGTCCGGAACCCACCGAGCTGTGCCTGCACACCCAGCTGGCAGGAAACAGCCCATTTTAGGGTAGTGTTCTTCTTCTACAAGTGCAAAGGACCCACTGAGCCCCAGTGCCAGGGCAGGAGGAGAGCAGGAATCACAGAGCAGAGCAGAGCAGAGCACAGCGGCAGTCAGGTCTCAGAGCCACTCATGCTGTCCCAGACGCACATTAAGCCATCCAGTTAGTGCTAGTGTTTAACCCAAAAGCTTGCTGGGGGTCCCAAGGCACCCTGTCACCTTCCACCTCACTCTGCCACTGCAGCAGCCTGTATACAGGCACTGCATGGTGCATGAAGCAGATGAGATGCCACTTCCTGCATCCGTTGCCCAGACTTGAGAAGGTTTTACAAAGCCTCCCTCTGCTCATTCAGACCCTTGGCAGGTCTCCAGGACCCCCAGCCCACCCCATGCATTTGTAGATGCTCCTGGAAACCTCTTGGTGGGTGTGAAGTGTCTACATCCCCATGCAGAAATGGCACAAGTGCCACAGTGCTTCCCAGCTCAAACAGCACTTTGGATTCCCCCGCAGCCCCCAGTCCACATGAGGTTTCCCACAAAGTCTTACTGACTGCTGATAGCCAGGCTGTTCACAGAGGACTTACACCAGTGACTCTGTTGTTCTTGTCCACAAGGGACTCCCGCAGGATTAACCTTCCGGATGTCATCAAGTGCTGAAGGCTGAGGACAAGGGTACCAAGTAGCCTGGAACAAAAAGAGAGACTGCAACAACACTGTACATATCATCAGCACCTACATCCTGGGGAGTACTGGGATCTCCACTCTCCTGCTCACAGGCCCTCCAAGCTGCCCTGAAGTGTTTTCCATAGGGAGTCTGGCAATTGAACACCTGAGACTGACCCTGCAGCAGGCCCTGCCTCCACCCCAGTCACGCCCAGGCAGCTGCTTGCAACTGAGCTGCCATTGATGGTTAAAGGCTCGTGCAGATCCAGACTCATGAAGGGCAAAGGAGATTTCCCCTGCAGCAGAGCTGGGCTTCACAGGAGCCAGTCTGTGTCTGGGCACCCAGCAGAGTTGGGGTAACTCTTCCCAGATAGAACTGGAACACAGGCTTTACACCAGGAAATACAGAAGTAGGACATAAAGCTATGACCACGGGAATGTCTGCAGCAAGTCAGGCCAAAATTTACCTACTCCAAAGGGGCTTCTCCCTGGAGAGGGGTCATCTGGCTCCCTGCAAGTGGCAGTAAGGCATGTAGGATGGCATTTGCCACTCCTAACCCCGGCTTGTGTGACACTGTCTGCACCCATGTGTATATGGGCCTCCATTTCCTTGTGGCATCTTTGCCAGCAGCCAGGCTAAGCCTTGTATGAAGCAGAGCTGCCCAGTGCCAGCTGGGAACTGCCACTGGAGACCTGACTGCCCACTCAGGACTCAGACAAGAGGAATTGCTCCTCACACATCTCAATTTCAGCTCTGAGCTGTTGATCTCTTGTATTCCTTCTCACCTCCCTTTTCTCAGAGCCTGTCCAACTTCCTGCCCCCAAGGAAGGAGTCTCTCTGCTCATCCCCATCCCTTCCAGCTTTGCCAGCTTGATGGTGCTGCCACAGAAAGGATGCACACAGAAGTCCAGAGACCACAAACATACAGCAATGTAACAAATTTTTCTTTTCCATCCTTCCACACTCTTTTTCTATTTAATTTTGACCATCCCAGTGCACAGACCAACTGCTTTTGAACTGTGCTGTCTGTCACCTGCCATTATGCTGCTCCCCAGCAGTGGAGGTGTGTGGATATAGTGTCAGTCCACTCATTTCCCACGGGACTCCTTTGCTCCAGGCTGTGAGGTCCTACTGTTTTGTTACTGTTTGTGTTATCTCTTCGTCCTGTAGCAGTTTCTATTGACAGTTCAGTCAGAGACAATTCCTCTGATCCAGCTTGCATAAGGAAAACATCCAGGAAACAGTGACACAACATTCTGCCACACTTTCTGCTCTGTCTTTATCTGTGTTTCGCATGTGTTGTGCTCATCTGTTTCCTCCATGCCCTCTCCGACACCTTTAAAAAGGTTTGCACTATTAGCTGGTGCATTTTCCTTCAGTTCTTACAATTTGCTTATCAGAGCTGGCACCTTTCCCTGCATCCTCATGTTTCACATACCCTGAAGGACATGCCTCGGCTGCCTTTCTTGCTCCACCACCACTACTCAATCTGTCCTCTCTATTCTTGGGTTTCCCTGCAGTGTTTTACAACTGTTGGAATAGGCACTTTGTTCACAGTGTTGTGTCTGTGTCACCTAGAAGTATTTTAAATTCTGGCCGATCTTTTAAATTGAAATTACTGTCTTATTAAAGGTTAAACCATAACACAAGGGGTTCAGGGCTTTCCTGCTCCGGCAGATATGTTGAATTTGGGTGCAGCATGATCACAGTTACCACAAGGATGTTCAGGGTGAGAGCAGGTCCCCCGTCTGCAGCAAGACGTGCCCTTGTAGCTGGTTTTTAGGGCCTTGTTTAACCTTTGTCCCAGCTGAGGGTCTGATCTGGATCCTTATGTAGTCCCTGTTACTGCTGGCACAGCTAAAATCATTCCCCTTATATACCTTAATATATAGAGCACTGCTGCCTCACCAGAGCAACCATCTCCATCCTTCCTCTGTAACTGGCATCCTGCTCATCTTCCTTCCATCAAATTTTCAATAAACATTTTCTATTCCCAGTAGACGGTGTAAAGACCAGTATGTCTCCTTCCCCACCTCTACTGGTCACCCCAACAGTCAAAGGACCCACCTGTTACTGAAAACCTTGCTGCAGTTGTAGACCTTAATGGACAGCATTTCACCCATGATGAGCTTCCCATAGTGAGGCCAGCGAAAGAGCTGCAAACAAATGGAGCAGGAAGAGATGACAACTCATTCTCAGCCACACTATCCCATGTCTTGCGGCTGGCTGGTTCCCCTATGAGGTAACCAAGTCCACGGGCATGACGAAAAGCAGCTGTGGTGGGAAGTTACTCTCCTGCTGGCCAGGCAGATCATAAAGCCCCTCCAGCAGCACAGAGCCACAGCCCAGCTGCTAAAGAAGTCAGAGCAGCACCACCCTGGAAAAGGAAGGATGCTTGTGCCTGCTGGGGTCCCTGAGCTGGTAGGTTGTAGAGTGAGACGGAACGTGGGAACGTACAGAGGTACATGGGGAGAAGAGACCACCCAGGCAGGAGTCATCTGGCTCGTAGAAAAGCTGCACCCTGAGGCTTCAACTCACCACACACCCAAAACGGAGGCTGTTCCTCCTGCCCCTGTCCCGCTTCTCTGCCCTTCCCCAGGCAGCACATGGGCACTGGGACCTGAGCAAGGAGCAGGTGGGAACCACCCACTGGAACAGCAGAGGTGGGCTGTCACAGGCTTCAGTGGGGATGGCGCAGGAGAGGTGGACACGCTTCCCGAGCCACCCTCATGCCTGC
>VYZQ01013254.1:0-12117 GCA_013400655.1 Mystacornis crossleyi | reverse complement strand
TATTAACAGCAACAGAGATCAAGTACTTGGGAATAGCCCAAAACTCAATGGCAAGACAGAAAACTGTCAGCGCTTGCGATATGCTGGGCGTGCCCTGTGTCTCCGCAGAAGGACCCTGTGTACCACATCAGTGGAGTTCTTATACCCCGTCCTGAGGCAGGATCGGTCCATTTCCTGATCCATGCCCTCACTGGTTAATTTCTCGCCTTCTCACTGGCTGTCTCCGGGGAGCGTTCTGGACCAATCATTTATCCAAGGGATCATTTCACTGGCTCGTCTGATAGTCCAATCAACAGTTGTCATGTCGTGTAGCATATAGACTTAGCTCCCCATTTTCTCTCTTCCTACTTTCGCGCCACCTGCTGTTTCAATGGTAAACACCCCTCACATACATCGAGGCCTCAACATAGTTACATACATAACCCAAAGCCTCTTAACCATTAGAACTACCGCACCCAACCCCTTAATTTCTCACTTCCTATACCTCAACATAACCTTGTTCCAACTTCCCCCGAGACTCTAGTCACTTACAACACTGTAACAAGGACATTACAACAGTAAAGAGTGCAAAGGAGGGGAACGTTACAACAATAACCAGAACGTTATAATATATTATCCAGTCTAATTTTAACTCATTAAAACTTAACAGGAACAATTAATTACTCCACTTATTAACATATCACACTTAATTTCTTAACCTTATTAACCATAAATTAATATACGAAAGCCAACTTCACCATTGCCGTTTATGACAGAAGTAAGAACAAAAATCAGACATGTTTTTCTGCTGTAGAGAAGGTGTTAACTCAGATATTGACTTATAGGTGAAGTTGGAACTCTAGAGCTTTCATACAGCCATGCTGCCAGGCAGAACTGATTCACTGTAGATGTTTGCTCCTGACCAGTCTCTTGAGGAACAGACATCAGTTGGTTGCAGTAGACGGAATCAGAGATCCATGGGATTTACTGGTGCCCATGTGTTTACATGTACAGGATGTATGTGCAGGCAGAATTGGCCTCATGAGTCTTCGAAACCTTCTGTGGTCATACGACTTAGAGTATTGAAGGACTCTGTTTGAGTTGAGACTGTTGAGGAGACCGGATTTGCTTCAAAGCAGATTAATGCTTGTCACCTGTGCTGAGGGGGAATTTCCATCAGCAGGAGGGTAGTAACTCATCTGGGCAAAGAGGGGAGTAAAAATGTTACTGTTCCACACAGATTTTTGCATTGGTTTTTGACCATACTTCAGCCTCCTCCTAGTGCTGGAGTTTTGAATATCCTGTAAAGAAGAAAGAGCATTTCTGTCATATGGAAGACAGGAAAAAAGGAACTTTTCTTCTGATCCATTGCCATAGATAGGGCAAATTGCCTCCCAGGAGAAAGCAGCTCTCTTCTCAGGGCTGTTCTCAGTAGCAAATTCAGAACTACCTGGAGTGGCTTGGGTGCTGCCTGCCTTCTGTCCCTTTCCTTACTTAGGCTTACCCAGATGGCAATCTTTCCTTCTGGCATCTTCTTATGGTCTCCTGCTCCCTGAAGCTGCTTCTCTTCCAGGGTTTTCACATGGCAAGTATGGAGCCTGGTCCTTTCCTAAACTAGTCTTTTGAAATCCGCTTCCCAGTGGTGAGCTCATACACACAGTTCCTTCTATAAGAGCAGTTTCTGAATCAGGAGAAAATGTAGGACCCATCACTGTCTTTCCTTGTCTTAAAATAAGCGTTTCTTGGAGTATTTTGGGCTTTTCAGCAATGGCTTTTGTTCAGCATATTAAGATGACTTCATTTGCATTAACCTTTTCTGTATTTTATAAAAACAACAGAATTGGGCTCACAAAATCTCTCAGTGTCTCCTTGTTTTTGTAAAATCTTGTTACCCCATTGATTCTGTGATGTCCATAATAATTTGGAAGATAGAGAACAATATGTTTTTCTGGCCTGAGTGGAACGTGAAAAATACGTCATTTTTTCTCATCTTACGTTGTTGTTGTTTATCGCCTATTCCCAGAGCTGAGTGGAGAGAGAGAGAGAGGCAGCAGGCTGGAGATGTGCAGTGGGATTGATTTATTTAATTAATTACCAGCTCTTTTATAGGATAATCTTCTCATAGTTTATTTGGTCAATTTTCTAATCATCCCTCTGGGGTGATTGATCAAAACTACATTGAAGATATTTTCTCTACTTGTGCAAAACAATTCGCAGGTGTCTATAAGTTACAAAATTCTACTGATAGGTCCTTTGAGAAAGAGAAATTTCACACGGGATTAGAAAGTGGCAAGAAAAATCCTTGCTTTGCAGTCTTTTTTGCATCCACGTTACGTAGTGTCAGAAGTTTCAAAGCACTGTTGAGCCGTGTCAAAAGAATGATTCTTCAGTCAACATATTACCATTTGTAATAATTACAGTTCCTATTATGGGAATGGTTATCTGGGAGCTGAAGGATATTAATTCACGAGTAGCAAGCTGTGTAGTTAAATTGACACTATTATTTTTGTGACCTTTGCAAATTAACCTGGAAATACTCAAGAGGAAATAAAACTGGAGAAGCTTGTAAAACTCCTTTTGAGTCACCTTTCAAAATAATCCCATACTTATTTGAGTGTTCACTGTTGCACAGAGGATTTTACCAGACCACAGAACCATACTGTGGTTCTTTAGTGGATATTTTAGACTTCCAGGCAGGAAACAGAAGAGTTTCCAAATACAATTTCCTGATGGAGAATGGAAATGGAAAAGCTCATGCTGGTGCCTTGTTATAGTTTCTAGCTTTAGCTCTGCACAGAGAACCATACAGGTGAGTCATCCTTCCCGAAGGTAATAAAGAAGTTGTCAGTACTTTCTTTGTTCTTATTACATGTATTTCTAAACATGTTTTATCGTACTTTAAATTTTAATAGTTTTTCCTATAGAAATTTTTCTAGAAATTATTGCTCTTTTTTGATTGTTAGTAGAAATGTTTATATTTCTTTCAGATACAGAAAAGAGGCAACCTGATGTCTTTCATGCTTTGAAACTGGGTAAGAGCTTCCAGCTTGTCTAGTTTTTCTAACCTGAGAGCATGTCTCTTTGCTAGCATGGGAAACACTATTTTTCTGTTCCCACTCTTCACATGTGAGCTACCGAAATGTCTTCCTGAGAAAGCCTCAGGTCTGTTAGATTTTTAGTGTGACCATGTGCCCTTCTTGTACCCCTGGGATTTTTGAGATTACCAGATGTTAGTGCTGCGTCGGAAGAAGTGTCATGGGAGGGGCCAAATGAATACTGATCAGCACACTGGATTTCGGCTTTTTTACTTGGCTGTAGATGGCAGCACTGTTAAAAAAGCAACTCACTAGGTTAAGGAGTGTCCAAGGTTCAAAGTAAATTCTGGAGTCTTTGTAGGTTTCAGATTTTCTGTTTAACAAAGTCTGTGCTCTGGGTCTGTGTTAAAAAAGCCACCTGCCGTCTTTTACTAAATTGGAACATACAAAAAGTAGTTCTGTGCTTTTCTATCATTCCTGTTCCAAGAAATTAGCTGAGTAGTGTTGGTGGGTGTGAGTTTCAGTGGGTGCATTCAAGTGCCTGCAGGGTTTGTCTGGAATTCTGGCTGACTTTCCAAGGAAAATGTTCATGCCTGTGACTGAGTTGAAAGCAGCCCATGCCATGAAGCAGTTTACCATCTGAAAGTTTTTTTTAAAGGTGAGAATTTTGCCCTTTGCATGGCAGTTCATTATTTGCTTGTTCTTGTCCATGTTCCTGTGGTGGTACACACAGTCACAGAAATCTTTTTTTTCCTTTATCCTCTTCCCTGCTTTTGCCTGCCATAGGACATTAAAAAAAAATACATGAGGTAAGTGAGCTTAAGCTCTCCGTTTAAGGTAATCCTGACTACCTCATACATTTTTTAAAAGCAGTCCTACTTCAAGATTTAGAAAAAAGCCCACAGCCTTGTTCAAATAATGTTCAGTAACGCATTTCATGCTGCTTTTCTTAATCTGGACAAGAACTCAAGTGACTAGCAGCTCCTTTATGTGGAAACCTGAAAATTAGATTAACTTTTAAAAGAACTGGAAAGATGATTAATGATGATTTACTCTTTAGCAAGGAATAGAGAAGTTTTGTATTGAAGGTGTAGTTTAAATACTGGAGGCAGAAAAAAAAGTAATTCTGAATATAAGAAAGTTGAGCACTGGGATAGACTGACTCCTTGGGAGGTTGTGAAATTCCATCAGTAAAGGTTTTTAGAATGAGTGAACTATCTTTGTAAGAGGAACTTGCGGGTCAGTGTGAGACAGGGCATTGTTCTACCTGCTTAAGACAAGGAATAGCCTCCACCACCTCTTAGAGTGCCTTTGTACCCACCTACTTTGATTCTAAAATTGTTGATTCTGTGATTTCACCCTGTGGAAATGGGACAGGGATCTTTAAAGGACAAATCATGGTGTCTCAGCATCATCAGTTTTCCTTGCACATCATCATCTTAGGGCAGTTGATTAGAAATATTTCCTATTTGTATCTTCACGTGCAGGATGTACTGCAGTTCATAAAGCCCTCCTTAGTAATTAATTTCAGAAAAAAATTTTTGTAGTGGGATTGCACCTTAAGTATATAGGTAGAGAAAATGAGGAAAATAACCCTAACCCTAGCTGCAATTTTATGTAGATTGGAAAGATGTACTAATTAAGTAAAAGACCAAATATCAACACAGATACTTAACTTTAGTATTACAGTTGCTCTAGTACTTTATTTTTTTCTGTTTTAGTTCCACTGAATGCAGACAAATGTCAGCAAATCAAAATACATAGTAATTCAGTGGCTAAGCAGTTCTCTGTTGCTCATTTAAGTTATGTTTTATCACTGTTTTGCAGGAAACTTTCAGCTGGTTAAAGAGATCGTTGATGAAGATCCAAGTCAGGTTAATATTACCAACGTTGATGGTGCATCTCCTTTAATGATTGTGGCTGTAACTGGACAGCTGCCCCTTGTTCAGCTCCTTGTTGAAAAAAATGCTGATATTGATAAACAGGATAATGTACATGGCTGGACAGCACTAATGCAGGCCACGTACCATGGGTAAGATATGTTCTCTCTTGGTGTCTAGCAGTAAAGCAGTTTAATTTTTCTTACATCCCAGTAGAAAAAACCCTTTTTTGATACTGGCTCTAGAAGCAGAGAGGTCTTACAAGAAATTAAGATACTCGTGACCTCAGTTTTTCATGACTCTTGCACTGCCCTCAGCTTTTTGGAGTAGATCTGAATCACATTTTGATCATCACAGTACCAGAAAGATATTAAACTATTAGAGACTATCCAAAGGAGGGCAACAAAAATGGTGGAGGGCTTTGAGGAGAAGCTGCGTGAGGAGTGGCTGAGGTCACTTGGCCTGTTCAGCCTAGAGGAGACTGAGGGGAGACCTCACTGCAGTTACAAGTTCCTCATGAGGGGAGGAGGAGGGGCAGACACTGATGTCTTCTCTGTGGTGCCCAATGACAGGACCCGAGGGAATGGCCTGAAGCTGTGTCAGAGGAGGTTTAGGTTTGATATTAGAAAAACGTTCTTCACCCAGCGGATGGCTGGGCACTGGAATGAGCTCCCCAGGGAAGTGGTCACAGCACCAAACCTGACAGAGTTCAAGGAGTGCTGCAACAAAGCACTCAGGGCCATGGTGTGACTGTTGGGGAAGGTGCTGTGCGGGCCCAGGAGTTGTATTCAATGGTCTTTGTGGGCCCCTTCTAATTCATCTTATTCTGTGATTCTGTGATGTTTGGACTTCAGAATATGTGGAGCATTTGGGAGCCTGAAGCAAGTACTGGGGACATAGTGCTCCAGGCAGTCCCTAGGAGTCTTGGTGCAGATTTCAGTTTCCATCCATTGATATTTTTCAGTATTGAGGAGGATACTATCACCCCTCCCATCAGGGTTGTAAGCCTACATGAACTTAAGTCTCTGCCCTTGTGAAACTTCAAGGCAGTCACCCTTCCATGTGCCCTATTTTCCAGTCTTAAAACCATTCCAGTGTTTTCCTATTCAGCCTTTAGTTTTCATGGCGTTTTGGAAATTCAGCGAAATAATTGTCATTTTCCATAAAGCTCCATCATAAATGTAAGTAGATGCTTAGGAGTCAAACCCCAAAAACTGGCCTGGCTGGTACTTCACATGTGATATCTATTGTGTACTAAACACTGTCTGAATACAGGATATTCAGTTTAGGAAGGTGAACTTTTCTTCATTGTTGTAAATGAGCCCTCAGCAAGGTGAAGGTTCACTTAACTGTCTGGTAATGCATTCATTGTATAAATGCAGGTATTCTGCTCCAGCTTTTGCTTTTAGTCATCAGATCTCATTGGACTATGCAAGTGCAACAAAGAGGAAAAATAGGAGGTCAAGTTGTCATTGCCTTATGAAACTTTTCTGAAATAGTTCTTGGGACCTTTATTGATGGTATTGATTCCACAGAAGTGCTCAAAGACCAGTTTTTCTGGTGCAGCTGTTTCACTTAGCAGCAGTCACCCAGCACCCAGCTGGAATAGAAGCAGCCAGCAGAAAGTGATGTGCAGTGCTGCTGGCATGTCCCCTTGCTGGTACTCAGGTACTTTTCTTGTCTCTGGAAGCGCATGCAAAGCTGAGTCCTGCATGTGTTCAGATACTGGCTGTTCAGTTTCATGGAGGACTGGGTTGAATGAAAATTCCCTTCCCTAATATATCAGTCAGTCTTCACAGCATGAAACTTTGTTAATTAATTTTGTTAGTATGCTTAACGTTTGAGGTAGTGGAATTTTAGGAGTCTTTGGTATTGTTCACGCTTAAGAAAAGCTAACTAAAGGACACCAGCTCAGTGAAAAGACCAAAAGGATGACCCAGCCCTGGAAATAAGGGCTTGACCTCTTGGAAACTTAGAGCTATCCATGAAAGATTAAAGATACCCCTAGTCATCCAAGATAATGCCAGCATCACAGCTGTCTATGAAACCCTCCCAATGTTGTCTGGTGTCACAGGTAAGTAATGACAGCAAGACTGACTCCAGGGACATCTGGATCAATAGATGAGCAGCAAGAATACAGTTGCAGAAATACAGTTGCTGTGGTAAATTTTACTATGCTGAGCAATCATAGTACCGGTGTTAGTAATACACTTGAAGTGTACAAGAGCTCTGTGTGTAAAGCCACATTCAGAATGTCCCAGGTGGGTGGAACACTTCATGTGCATAAATAAATACTTATCCTTGTCACTCTATACTTTGCATCTGAGCCTTTGTCTTAGCATGGAGGGTTTCAAATTTTCATAACGTCTGGAATTCTTTGGCCTCCACAGAACCTCAGCTAACCCTTCCTCAGGACCACCAATAGTGCGAAGGGTCTTGGGCTTGAAGGAGGGAGCACACAAGGTCTCTGTGAGCCAGAGGCACTAAAAAATTGTGTCTCAATGTGTCTTAAAGGTGGTGCAGGACTGGAAAACAGGATGGAGGGATGATAGTACAAAAGAAGAAGAGAAGAGTAATAGGAAGTATGCAGAGGAGCTGTGGTGAGGATAAGCAGAATTCTTGTTGGAAGAGCGGAGTAACAATCCTCCTCCAACTCTAGGCTGATTTTGTGTGGAGTAAATTCAGGAGTGAAAGTGTTATCTGTGTGATAAGAAGTGATGCTCTCAACTGGAGATGTTGAGATCCATTTGTCAGCTTTATTATTAGAATTTGTAGTTACCTGCTGGTGCCTGAGAATGTTTTTTCTCTGTGTTGCTGATGCGTGTCAGAGTTTGTTTTTATACAAGATCAGTTGCTGCTCAAGAGTTTTGTATTAAATATATGTTCCCTAGCTTTGTTGTCTGTTCAGTTATTTCATAGGCTGAAGCAAAGTATTGTTTTTAAATCACAAGGCAAGTCCTGCTTATTTACTCAGGTGTATCAGAGGGGAGAGGGGCTAACTGGATCGGGACGATGAGTGTCTTTTATGTAGCTAGCTTTGAGGAGCTTTTGTTGGAAGGTGTTTCTGTTGGTTGACATTTAATGCTGATTGTTTTTGCATTTTAAATGCCTCAAGGAAGTGATAATGTGCCTTCTCAATTATATAATTTACAGCTGTAATTAAGTGAAGTACTGTTTGAAGTTTAGAAATTATCTTCAGTCAATTTGGCTTTTCTGTATACAATTTCTTAATGTGCAAGTTGTCAAAATGAGGCTGCATTGAAGTATTAGTGATGGCATATGATGACTACTGAAATGACCTTTGTCGTTCCATCTGCTTTACTGCCCTAGGCATTAATGGCTTTCATTGGGAAGGTGTTTAGCAGCTTATTACAGTCACTTCCAAAGGATCACCTTAAGAAACTGACTATTCAAATAGATTAGGCTTTTAAGGCTGACTTTTTGCATGTTGATTAATGTACTTTGTAGTGAGTAAACAGTGACTGACAAAGGACTTGTGGGAGCTTCTGAAGAGCTTGTGAACAAATTTTACACTAGGTTAGCTGTAGAACGTGTGAAATTGATCTCTAGTTGTGGATCAATGTTATAAAAGGTTGAAAATGGAGTATTGGGGGTTTCTTTCTTCATTACTTGTCCTTTAACATGATCAATGCCTTTTTTTCTTCCCTTAAAGAAACAAAAACGTTGTAAAGTATTTGTTAAATCAAGGAGCGGACGTTAACCGTCGTGCAAAGAATGGATACACAGCTTTTGACCTGATAATGCTGCTGAATGATCCAGGTATGCTATTTCAAAATGCTCTGGAGAAATGTACAACATAAACAAATATACATTCTTTCCAATCTAGAAAATACATTGCAGTTGCTGGGAAGTATCCTCTGATGTCCAGGCTGGACTGGACCAAGAAAGGACAGTGTGTGAAAATGGTGGGGTTTGAGTTAATTGGTTAAATGAGTATGTCACGATCCGACCAGTTNAGCTAGGAGGCTCACTGTCTGGGGCAGCAGGAGCGAGCTTACAGCACAAACCATTCCGTACTGCCTCGCAGTCCAGAGCAGTGTACCATGGCCACGCTCATTTTCTCAGGAATGCGTTGCACTAAGCACACCTGCAGACAATGCTTGGCAAGCATCCACCTCAGCCAGGCCAGAACCCCCCTGCCCAAAGTCCTTCTGGGGTTTTAGGGTCTTAGTCTCTGCCCTTGTTGATAAATCGTGAGGCAGATGGGGGATCTTCGAACCATCCCTTACAGAGTAGATAGGTTTATGTGATAACAGATTTTGTGCATTCCTCTTGCCTTTGTTTCTGAAAACTGTGCTGTTTCTGTCACCAGAGCCAGCTGAGTGGCATTTGATTATGGGGACATTGGTATTCTGTAGTGTCATTAGCACAGAGCTATGAGCTGGAGCTAGAAACTGCCCCTTGGTAAAGAGCAGCAACGGGATGGGACAAAGAGCGCAGTCAGAACAAAACTAGGGAACTTCTGGCTGAATGTCCCACTAGTTCTGTAAAGGCTGAGAATAAATCACACCTCAGGGTTCAGGTTGTTTGTATGGGAGTGCTGTAGAACAAGGCAGCATGTTTTGAGGAGGCTTGAATGAAACACATTTAGTTTTTGTTGTAGTTTGTTTAGCATACATGATTTGTTATTGTTAACCATCCTTGGTACTTGATTTATCTGAAGCCAAAACGCATTACTGCCAATGAAGTCTCTGAATTTACGTATTATGGTGGTTTTGGGTACTAGCAAATTCTTTTCTTTGTCAAAAGTAGATCACTAATAGTACAACGTTTCAGACAATAAGTACAGTGAATTATTTTAGAACTAACTTCTGTGACAGAATAGTTTGTCTTGTTGCTTCGTTCTCTCTCGGTCAGTTCTGTCTGCCCTTCTGAAAATCCTACCTGACTGCTGTACCAAATGCAGATTTACAGAAATTCTTCTTTTTTTTTTTGCTTTCCTGTCTCCTGTCATGCTTGTTCTTTTTCTTCCTCTTACTTTGTCTTACTTCTTTTTTGTCCGTCTTTTTTCTTACCATTTCTTTTCAGTCCCTTCATTGCCCAGGCTGAGTATCTTCTTTCTCTTGGGGATTTACTTTTGAACTTCTTTTCTGCAACCTACGCTTGAAGAAAGAATATTCATTTTTATCTACTCTCTTCTGTGTCAGGTGAGAAAAGGGAGCATTACTATATTGTTCTTAACTTGTACAGAGTGCGAGAGAAGGCAGTTCACTTGGTCACACGACTGATTCCAACTGAGTAGCATGCTTATTTATACTGATAAGTACCTTTAGAGAGGTGATAAGACTGCAGCCCACAGTGTGGGGAGAAGGCGTGGGAAAATAGGTCAAGAAAGAAAGAAGGTTTGGGGGTTCATCAGCTTTCTGTTTGAGAGGTAGATCATTTGCTACTTATATGGGATTTACAGGAAAAGTGTCAGTGTATTGGTTGTAATTTGGGAAAGCAAAACAGACCAAACATATCTTAATTTGCTTCCTTTTAGACACAGAGCTTGTAAGGTTATTGGCATCAGCATGCATGCAAGTAGATAAAGACAAGAATAAACTGAACAACAGATCATCTCTGCCTTGTTCCAGAAGTAGGCAATCCTTAAATGTCCCAGTGTTGCCAGATGACAAAGGAGGTCTAAAGGTAAATAAATTCATTCTTGAGAAAAATTCATTAATTCCTGTAATGTATAAGCAGAGAAAGTAATTGCTAAGAAGTATTTTGGATCTAATACGTAACTGGGTTTGTTGTCTGAATTCCTTGTTGATGGTGCATTCTAGTTTTGTGGAGCATAGCACATGTTCAACTTCCTTTTTGTCAGATGTCAAGGCAATAGGAAGAGTTTGCATTGAAGCATTTCAGTACCTAGAAATAGATCTCATGATTAAGTGGAAGGTACCATATTCGTAAGTTTGGAACTCAATTTCCATTATGATGCTGCTTTTAAATCTGGACAGAGTGTAAGCTCCTTTATAGCCTTAGATGGAAACAGGCTATTGGCACTGAAAATTGAAAAAATGATAGTAGAGATTTTAATATGAAGAGTAGTGGAGGAGTGTGCACTTCAGGCTTACATGTCTTCTGGCATGCTGTATCCTTAACTCAAAACTGATGGTGGTCCAGTAGGAAACAACATGGACTTAGAACAAGAGTATGGCACTTAAACAAAGATACTGCAACTTACATTGTCTGTTTGCAAAAGAGTAGGAAAAGGAGTTAGTTTTGTTGTTGTTGCTGTTGTTGTTGCCTATTTCCAGGCATCACTTTATTTAGGTGAATAATCTTTCATTATGGTGTACCTCAGAATTTCCTGGAGTCCATGATGTAGTATTTTATGCATAAATATTACCAGGGTCTTGAAAACAGACATGTTAATTTCCAGGCTGTTTTTGACTCGAGTTTTAAAGACCATTTAAAGTTCTGCCCAAATCTGTTTTCAGGTTTTAACTATGAAGGAACATGTGGTTGTTTTCATGTGATTATGCTATTATTCAATATGATACACCTTGATTATCAGTTTAGATGGACCTATTTTATTTAGATGGGAAATTTTCAGATTAACTTTTGGCTTTGTGGAATACAGATCAACAACGGATTGGATTGCAACCCTTGCAGTGTTATGACATGAAGGCTTGAATTAAGGTCATACAGGATTGTGAGATGAAACAAAAAGATTTGTCAGTGATAAGCATATACACATGAGTATTGACACAAATTTAATATTCTTCAATGTATAAGTATTTCATCTCAAAACTACAAAATACTGCAGTGCTTACTAGTCATAATCAAGGATTTTTCAAGCAGAAATTGTGTTCTGTGTGGTTCTATAATAAATATAACCTGGAAGCCAATATAATCCATTCTTCCATCACTGCTTAGTGGTTTATTAATTACCGTGTCTGACCATGAGTATGTTACACATGTTACCCTTCTTACAAAAACTCAAAGAGGGTAAAAATGGTATTTTCAGATTTTCTGAATGGAGGGCAATGTCATAACAGTCACATCTCTTTGGGCCAGCATGTGAAGAAAGGGCTGGAGAGAAGGACCTCTCCTGGGTTTTGTAGCAGCAGACAACTGCTCTGTGGTGAGCTGGAACTGTAAACAAAAGATACTGGTGACTCTGCCAGTACAGCATTTTTCTGTCTAGATCAATGCAAATGACTGAATGTGGGGTCTGCAGGATCATGGAAATGTGAGAGGGTGTTCATGAG
>VYZQ01013253.1:38505-62286 GCA_013400655.1 Mystacornis crossleyi | reverse complement strand
GGAAAAAAAAGCTTCATTTTCAACTGTAACTTCATCCCAATTCCATTTCTTTACTGCAGTGAACGAAATATAATATTAATATTCATTAGTATTAACTTTCTGAGGACCCTAATTATTGCCACAGCTCGTTGCCTCTTGGTTGGGTTTCTGTTCAATCCCACAGCATCAGTTTTAGTTTGTGGTATGTTTTTCTCACATTATGTCTAAAATACCAGTGACCAGACAGGTGGAAGTAATTCGTAAAGTTTTTTGTCACAGCTACCTGAAGTTGAAGCTTTCACGTATTGCCTCTGTGTGCATCAGTGAAGAAATGTGATGGAATTTTTATTACAGCGTTACATTAGAGCTGTTCCCTGTGGCGTTCCAAAGCAAGTTGCCCCCCTACCTTGACTAAATACAGCTTTACACCCCTGGCCACTGTAGGGAAACGTGGAAGATTTCCCTGTCCTCCTGCCTTTCTGTCAAATAATATCACTTCTTTTGGGGGGCTCAAACGGTGACACTTCCCTGTGTACTGGGCAGTTCTGTCTCAGCTATTTGCTGACTTCTGTTTTTCCAAAATACTCAACTCAGCACATTTCTGTGTCTGAAATAGCACAGTGAGCTCGGCTTGGGGCTTGGTTTCTCTCCTGTAGAGAAACCCGTGTTGGGCATTGTTACTCATCAATAGAACTGGGAGGTTTCCAGCTTTTTTTCTAAAATAATTGTGTTTTGCAGCAGTTGTTCAGTTTCTGGCATCAGCCATAAGCCTCCTGTAGGCTTTCACTGATGTCGTTGCTTCTCAGACACAGTCCCATTTCTTCAAAAGGCAGCTACATCCCACCAGAGCAAAGGGACAGCGTTTCTCTTAAATAAGGGTTGGGCTATAATAAACATAGAGAAAATTCAGTGTTTTAAATACTTATATCAAGAAATACATGGTTTAAATATAGGAAATACTGAAAAAATCTAGATGTAGAAAAGTCTGTATTTTACATATATTAAATATAGAAAATAAGAGTACGTAGTTATTCTAATGGTCTTTATTTACTTGCCCTTTTCACCCGGTTTGCATTTCCTTGGTCATGCCTGCTTGCACTTTCCATTTCCATAGAAAACTCTATGTAGTTCTCTAAAAAGGGAATGCATCTTTTTTTAAGCTTCTCTTGTGCACTGTTGCCACCTTAGACTGCATCAGAAGTGACATGTGAAAATTCAACTTGATCTTACAGATAAAACTGGTGGTTTGAGGTGTCAGCGGGGAGACGTGCGTGGGTTCCTGGGACTTGCTGCTGGTATCCTGCTTGTTTGGGGCCTCAGATGTTTCCCCCCCTGGTTTTAAATTCAAGCAGGAATTAGTAACAGGATGCCTCTCCACTGAGAGACTGTCTCAGGAGGGAGATGTAAACTGAGGACACAAATATTTTGAAGCATTTCAGTCAAAACGAAGGATTTGTTGGCAGCTGGGACAAGAAGACACTTTGAGGACAATAACAAAGTTTGCTTGTGGTTTCCTTCTAAATCTAAAAATTAGTTGTCTTTGCCTGTTGATTCATGTTTTTCCCATTACAAACAGTAGCATGAAATGGTTTGTTTGGGTGAATTAGTGGACAATGGCAAAAATTATTTGTACAGCAGCTCTGCAGCTACCAGTGAGAGTCTGAAGGGGGAACGTGGCAGGATGGATGTGTGTGTGTACAGATACCTAATTTTTAAATTTAACTTTTAATACCATATTGATATTTTTGATTACAGCCTTTCTAGAGATTTATAATTCCACAGTGCACAAAATTCAGAATTAAGTACAAGTTGAAAACACCCCATGAAGTGATTAATTATGTTTGCTGTATGACCTGACTGGCATTTGTGGCCAAACTTTGGCAACTCCAAACCAAGAGGAGTCGTGTATCTCCTGATACTCCAGCACAGTTCCCCCTGTGTCGTGTCCAGGAGGGAAATGTTAAAAATAATAACAACAAAGAAGTTTTTAACCTATTTTAACAGGTTATGTTTTTCTGGATGACTCTGTGTATGGTTTACAAACATGTCTTGTTGAAGGAGAACATTGGTGTTGCTTGGGTTTTCCCCAGGATCAGATAGACTTCGCCAATTTACGTTTTTATTATGATTTCTCCCTGTTTTTCACATTAAATCCTGTGTGTTCCGTTTCCTTTGAGAACTGGAGGAATCATCAAATGACTGGAGAATGAGTAGAGTTATTTCTGAAACACTGAGTTTTGTTTTCATGGTACAAGATGAGAAGTTTGGGGCTGGGGAGAGAGATGGGTTCCCGTGTAATTCCCGTTGTGTCAACACATCCCACGTGCTGGACCATCCCAGCTTCCCTCCTGGAGGATCCCTGTGTAAATGCTCGCACAGGCTTTGATGTCTAATCCTTCAGGAGTTGGACTCTGTGAGCTCTCTCCTTTCCCACTCAGGATATTCTATTATTCCATGTTTATTTGCTACTCTTTCTATATTTCATGGTCTTTACTCTGTTACGCAGTGTGAATTGTCCAAGGTGGAATACACTGATGTTGTTTCAGAGCTGGGATATTTTATAAGGTCCATTCACAGCGAGTACTTTGGTTACTGAGTGTTATATTTTTGTCTCATGGGAATTTGCAGGAGAGACCCTGTGGTTAAATAAGGATTGAATTGTTAGACAATAATTCTGAATTCATAGGGATATGCTAGAGATGAGAAATGTGATTTTGGAGGTCCGGGAGCTGCAGAGCTACAAATGGAAGTATTTTAAGATGTTTGAAATGTGTGCATAGTCTAGACAGTGCTACTTCTGCACTGGCAGGGGCAGCTGCAAGAAAGGCTAAGGCAGGAGCTGAGTCCAAAACGGAGAGGGGGAAAAAATAGGAAAAGCCAAAGGTGGAGAATACGCTGGAGGCCTCAGATGTTAGTGCTCAGTGCGTTTGGGAAGAGTCATCCAGAGGTCTTTCTGCAGTGGAAAAATGAATACTGAAGTAATCCAGAGCTCCATTTGAAATAATGTTATGGTGTTTGCCTTTCTTGTTGAGCTTTTCCATGGGGTTGTCTGTAGAGACCTTACGGTTCTGCTGTGAGACTCAGCCTGGCTTGGCAGTGGAGCCTGTGGGAGTGTTAGAGCCTCGTCCTTCCGTATCAGCTGGGGCTAGCTCCGGGCTTAAAACCGGGAATGGCAATCTTCCTCTTGTCTGTTCCTTTAATTTCCTTTTCCTTGAACTATTTTTACTTGAGAGGATTGAGGGCTCCTTCCTCAAACCCATCTGTGGGAAAGGCTGGTGCTCCGGGGTCCAGCGGGCATTTTCCCACAGCTTTCTGTCGTGGGGTTAGGACAAATCTGCTGGTTAGTACACAAGGAAAACTTCAAACATTCACCAGGTTTGCAAACAGGAATGTCTGGGCCACTTCACCTCCCTAGAGCTTTCCAAGCACAAGAGAACTAAACTGATTTCTTGGGAAACCGAAGAAGGAAAAAGAGAAAGTTTTCATATTAACTACTTTCCATTCAACTGGACTTCTACCAGAACAAAACACATTGCCACCAACAGTTTTGAAATGTTTCTGCAAGGCCAGCAATTGAAATTCAAATTATGAAACGCCTCAAGTTTGCATTGAAAGTGAGTGAATTCCACTGGCAGCTGCTGTTGGCATTATCGATGCTCTTTGTGTTGCTGCAGTACCTAAGCAATGAAACAAATATTTATGCACACACAACATTCCCGGGCGGTGCAGCTTTGGCCTTTGTAAACCAAATAAGGTGGAGCATAAAGATATGTTTTTGTCTGGCAGTGGCCTGACTTCTCCTCCTGGATACACTAAAGAATTCTCCTCACTGCCCCAAATTCTTTTCTTGCTTGCCAGTACAGAGATATTTGAGTCAAAATCCAATGTGTTGTGAGAGATTTGGTCAAAAGTATAGCACAGTCTGCACATATACAGTGCTACAGGTTTTCAGTGTTCCTTCTTTTTGCTTCTGTTTTGGTTTTTGGGGGAGGATTCGCAGCTTTCTTGTGGAAGCCATTGAGTAGATCAAAGTTTGAGGATAGTTGGCCAATTTTGCAAGCCTGTTATTTATCAGTGGATTGAGAAGTTTGCACTCTCACACATATGATAATTATAAATTGGTAAATCTCTTCTTGCAGATGTTTGTGTCTTCTCGAGAATATTTCCTGTGTCCCTCTTGTTTGTGCTAAGGATGTGTTTGGAAATCTAAAAAGTCATGTTGACAGCCAGATCTAAGGAACTGCATTTGGATATGACATGAAAAGAAATGAGTGGGGGTTTAAAGCTTTCAAGGGCCTTTCAGCTGGAGCCGTTCCTGCTCTGGTTGATACCAGCAGGCACTTCAGCATTGCATGTTAATATTTATTTTCACATAAACAGCTGATAATTGTAAATAACCAGGGAAATGAAAGCTACTGCGTGGCAGATTTCTTTGGAGCCTGTCCAAACCGTAATTCTGCAGAACCATTAAAAGAGGATGGATGTCTCCTGGGAAAGATTTCAGTGTATCTCCAGCATTTTTGATGGAAAACAGAGATGTATAGATAAAGCTTCACTTTCTACCTAATGCAGCTGTTAAACCTTTTTGTAAAGCTCGGGAAGAATAACAGAAATACTGCAGTGGTATTTGTGCACATGAGCAGTGATTTATAGGAGGATGCACACGTACAGAGCTGTGTATGTTTAGGGAAAATCTGCCCCTCCTGGAGGCTGGGGTAGGTTAAGATACTCGGTTCATTCAGTAGGAGCTGTGCTCTGGATGTGGCCATTCGTCCTCTGCTGTCAAATCCGGGTGGACCTGAAAAGGGAGCAGGGCTTTATTTCGAGTGCCAGTCTCGCAGGAGGTTGGGGTGGTTTTGTGCCAGCCCAGGGTCCTCCTGTGTGAGTGGTGTGCAGGGAAGGTCACGCTCGAGCTGCTCCTTGGGCTCCCCGGGGCACGGCAGAGGCAGATGTGAGAGGTTTTGGCCAAAGCCCCTCTGCTGGGGGGCAGTTTGCTCTCAGTGATGAGATTGGCCCCTCAATCGGTTTATATCTCTGGGTGAGAAATGAAAATTGCTGTTTTGGGTGTTCCAGGTGTGGCTCTGGACGTACCTGCCTTTGCCAGGTAAGATAAATTTGCCCACATAGAAGCAGATAACTCTTCAGATCTTTGAGGAAGATTAACAAACCACAGCAGTAAATGATGAAAATAAGCTGAGTACCTTGTCTTGAGCTAATTTAGATGAACTAGATGTTCTTCATTGTGTCCTATGGTTTATTTTTTAAATTAATCTGCCTACTGGGGAAAAAACTAACACAGCGTTAGAGCCAAGTCACTAACTCAGTTCAGATGCTTTTATTTAGATGACGTTTAAATTGTGCTGTCTGGGTGAGTTTGATAATGTAAACTGTACAAAAGCAAGTTGGGCCACATTGGATAATCAACTTTTCTGTGGTATTCCAAATCCAAGTTGCTTTATGCAATTCTGGACCCTTTTATTAAGACATCAAAAAGGCTTAGGGAGAATCTTGCAGCAACTTCTATACAGGAAGAGAAAAAAAATAACTATTTGGTATCTTGCTTCTGTTGTAATGGAAGAAAACACAAACTTGGCTTAATTTTTCTCCTAAAAATGCCTTTCCTGCAGTCTGCTTCCTTCAGATTATTGACAAATTGGCTCACAGTTCTTTCTCCCTGGATTGTGGATACTTGATGCTGTTCTGCAATATGACATCTTTTTTCCTTTCCTAATTTTTCATCTCTGCGTTGTCCTTGGCTGCTCATTATCTCTTGCCGAATTAGACATCTCTGCTGACTTCCACGCAGGCTGTACGTAAAGTTCATCACCAAGAAATATTTGATTATACTTAGCCACAGAGGGTGGGCAGGGGGCCCAAAATACAACAGAAGGAAAATGAGTTTAACAGCAAACTTGGGGAGGAAGAACAGAACTCCTGAGCTCTGCTGGTTGTCTGAGCATATCCCCCAAATCAATGTCCAGGCACAGTGTCAGTGCTCTCCCACCAAATCCCAGTCGGTTCCTGTGCCCTGGCCTGGGCCAATCCCTGTGCCAGGGCTGGCTCGACAGCCAGCGCAGTGTATTTTGTTCAACTTTATTAAAAAAATGCTTTAAAATACAAAATAAATAAGGCAGTGTATTTTAAAAGTTGAATAAAATGGCAAATAAGCCCAAGAATTTTAAGCCAGAAAAATGTGGGGTTTAAAGCATTCATAAACTAGTGGAGATCTTTTGCCTCGACAGTTTTAACAAGCAATACTGAAGAGATTTGTTTCTTGCTCAGCAAGAAAAAAGTAAAGAAAAAGCATCTGCAACCTCTGTGTTCCCTGTTTATGATCTACCCCTTCCTGTTCTTTCTGAGGTTTCGTGTTCATTTAATTCTATTTTTCCTCACAAAAATAAACCTCCAGTAGGTATTTTAATTTATTCCCAGTCTGCTGTAATTCAGTTGCAGATAAACACATGGTTGCCATATGACAAAGTGATACTGAAAGGAAATGAGACACAGTATTTTGTGTACTCAGGCCTCGCTTATGCTGGGTTGGCTCTTCTGCAGACCTGCAAGCCTAGATCCAATTAGGAAAATACAAAAATTATGGAAAATTATTGGTCACATTGTGAGCATAGTGACAAACTGAATCACGTAGAATCGTGGCTGAGTCAAGCACGAATAATAATAATGTTATGGAAATACGGAAAGAGGAAAATAAATGGCAATGGAAATAGAGCAGGGGCCAAAAAAGAGAAGCTATAATCGAGTGAGGAGAGCAGGGAAGAAGCAAAGCAAAGGGATTTCACTGGCAGCGAGCAAAGGCCGCTGGATTTGGGGCTGCTCAGGGGTTTCAGGTACTGTGCAGAGCACTGGCTGAGCTACCAGGGGCAGCTGCAAGAGCGAATCTTAGCGAAGGGATCAGTGACTCCAGTCCCAGCTCTGGGCTGGTGAAAAGGGCAGGTCTGAAACCAGGTGGGTGCGGAGCACTTTTTATCCAGGTGGGCAAACGCTGAGCCTGTGCTGCAGGAGGGAACCAGGCCTGTCCTGAGCTTGGCAGAGATTCTGGAAAACGATTGCAAAGATTTCCCCTGTCCGGGGTGACATTCAAACTGTTATTTATAGAAGGGACCTTAAAGATCATCTCCTTCCCTTATCCCAGGGTGCTCCAAGCCCCTTCCAGCCTGGCCTGGGACACTCCCAGGGATGGGGCAGCCACAGCTTCTCTGGGCACCCTGTGCCAGCCCTCACCACCTTCACAGGGATCAATTCCTTCCCGATATCCCACTATCCCTGGCTTCTGTCAGTGGGAAGCCATTCCGTGTTGTCCTGTCACTACTTAGCATTGTCAGACTTCCTCGCAGGCCCTCAAATCTGCTCCCAAAATTCTCCCTTCCTCTTCTAAAAAGTGAAACTTTTGTGTTGGTTGTGTCACTTGTGATTTTAATTTTAAGAGCAGAGGACTGAGTCTGACTGAGCACGGGGGGTGGGCTGGGACTGCCACATGGACAAAACCACTTTGTCATTTTAGACAAAACCACTTTGTCCTTGTGCTCTTCTCGCCCTTGGTTCCGCTGGCGCCAGAGGTTTGGGTGATTGGCATCACAGGGATCACTAGGACTGGTTTGCTTGAGGAACTTTCCCTCAAGATGGGAAGATGGGAGCTGTATTTATTCTGAGACCTAATTACGAGTGGTGAAGCTTCATAAATCCATTCTGAAAATACAATGTTTCTATGGGGTGTAATTTAGTTGAAGGGTGAAAGTGCATTATTATCTGTTCTTGGTTACAGTTCCTTTAGTTGCACAAAATGAGAAACTTCCATTTTCTAAATGTGCCTTTATTACTGTAGTGAAATTCATTTAAAAATTACTGGTGTTAGGTCAGTGTTGGGATTTGAGGTCTTGGTGCTCCCACCGTGTCTGATTTCAGCGGGTGATAACGTAGCCTTCGCTGAGCAAACCATGCAGAGAAATCACCCAAATCAGAGCCCAGCCGGAGCCTCCTGGATAGATTTAGAAATTGCTTGTCCCTACAGAGAAGCTCCTGGCAGCATAACTCTTTATATACATCCTTCTTCCAGAACAACAGGTTCAGAATTAGCAGTAAAAGGGAGCTGTTGTTCCAGCTGGGAGCAGTCGTGTGTTTTCTTGCTAAGTGGGACAGAAGCAAATTTATCTGCTTTTATCTGGGCATCTCCCTTGCCAATTCCGCTTCGCATTTGTAGCTACAGCTCTTAAGCTGAACAATTTATAACATTTTCCTTAGCAGAGATTTCGTGTGCAGAAAACTGCAGCGCAGCTTTAAGTAATGTATTTTGTTGAGAAATAGCTGCTGCAAGTGTATTCCCTGGGATGGCTCCGTGTGTGTAAAATCTGTCATGGGAGCAGGGGAAAGCTGTGCATTCCATCACCACGGTCCCTCTGTGGTTTGAGACAAAAGTTCCCATAAGATTCCCTGCCTGGGCTCCTGAAGGAGCTGGAAAAACGATTTCCGTCTAGAAGTCATAACAGCTTGGACTTTTGGTTTTGATCATCAGCTGACATTTAAAAGTCTTCTGAGGAAAGATATTTCTAGATTAAAGTCAGGTTTTGCTTAATGCAGTTGCAGCTGATCCTTCCCATCTGCTATCACGGACTTGATGGGATCTCCTTCCCTTGTCTTGGGTTCGGTTCTCAGGAGTTCCTGACTCTCCCAAGGGACCTTGCAGTGCCTCAGCTCGTTCTGTTACTCTGGTTTTATTGCTCAGCTATTCTTTTCCTCAAGGAGAACTTGGAAAGTTGCTCAGCAGAGAAGATGAGGTGATAATGGGGTACCCACAGGGCGCTGGGAATTGGGGATCTGTCCATGCTCACCCTGAGCCTGGTTTTTCAGTCACCTGCCAGATCCCCACATTCTACCTCTGGCATTCAGACCCTACCTTTTCTATGTGGAATACAAAAAGCAGATTATGTGACTGCGTTTCCCAGAGTTCATTCCTGAAACTGTCAGTGTTAAAGGTTGCTGCTTAGTCCCGGGTGTGGTAGCTTTGCCTCCTGCTCCCCCTGGGTGTTGGTGTAAGGTGGGAACGGCAGCCGAGACCCTCGAGCCACTGCCAGGGCTTGGGTTGTAGCAAACGGGGCTGTAGGTATGTGTGGTTTGGCTTTTCCTGTGTTTTGTGGCTAAAACAAAGCTAAAATACGACCTTTCCTGCTGAAAAGCTGGATTTTATCCCAAAGCCTGTGAATTTCACACAGGATCGTATTCTCACAGCACTCAGGTCTGTTGCCAGAGCCCCAGCACGGAGGGAAGGCACAGAACGGCCCTCGCTGTATGCAGAGCTCTCCGGGGCTCCCTCTCCCAGGTACAGGGAAGCTTTGCCACTGAAAATCCTCCACTGGGATTTCCCTGAGGTGCCTCTGGCTCCCAGAGGATACAAATACCCCCCCCTCCCCAGTGTCAGTCACGGCAGCTGCACAGGAACTCCCCAGAAAGCCCTGGGAGCATTTCAGTGTTTCGGAAATTGGAACTCTTACCTGGTTCCTCTGATCTGTTTGCTCTGGTGATTCCCAGATGTCTGGGTATGGGCAGGTGAGGTGTGACTCGGTGTTTAGATCTGGGATGCTTGGCACCCTTGTAAATGAGGGGTGCACAAGCAGAGTTCCGGGTGGAAGCTAATCCTGCATTTCCAGTATCTACAGGCTGGAGCTAAGGGAGCACTCGATCCTCCCAGACCTCTGACACCAGGCAAGGGGAGGCTCTTCATGGAAATCAGATGTGGGTTACTGAGGAGGAAAGCCTGGAAAACTTGTTTTATTTTGTTATCAGAGGGGCATAATGCCACAGGGAGTACAGCTGGAAGAGGATCCCTGCTCTGCTGGATGAGTGACCTTTGATCAGCCACATTTCCAACACTGTAACTGCCCTGCTCTGTGTCCTCCCTTCTGTGTCCATGTTCCCAGGATAGATCATGGTTGTTATCCTCACAGTAAATACAGTACTGGATACTGGGTAAAAATTAAAATGAGCGAATTCCGTGTGGTTTATGTCATTTGGCGTCCTGCACAGCCCCGTTCAGTTTGTCAGAAATTCCTAAACCAGAGCAAGGTCACATCTGGTAGCTATTTTGCTCTGCCAGATGAGGCGTAATCCCATAAAACCACACTCATTTTCTCCAGCACTGCTCTCCTGCTCCTTTTCCATCAGCCCTGCTGCTTGTCCTGGGAGCTCTATGGAACCATTCAGGCTGGGAGACTTTTCACACATTATAAACTGCAAGGTTTGGAACACAGCTTTGTGTCCAGCACACGAGGCAGGACAAGCAGGGCACAGGCCCGGAGTGGCTCCATTCCGTTTCCTTTTCCAGCAGCACGTCCCTGCAGGGTGCTGGTCTTGGTGCTGGGTGTCTGTGCATCCCCTCATCCTCTGGGTAACCTGGCACCTGCAGGATCCATACAGAGCCACGAGCTCTTTCAGGTGCTTTTAAAATAGCTCTGAAGTTCTGAGTCTGGGGTAGTTCACGAGACACACATCGAACACGTCAAATGGGCTAAGAAAGCAATGGAGCAACCATCGACCTTTGCACATTGTAGTAACTGAAAATAATTCCCAGAAACATGGAATTTTAATAGGAGCCAGTATTTTTATGTTTGGTCACATTGCTTTTGTCCCATATTTTGCTAACATTGGTTATTTTGGTATCTCATTGCCTTAATTACCCTTTCAAAGCCCTCTGTGGGTGTCCATCTCAAACCAGAATGCACCAGCGAGGTGCCTTCACTCACAGAGGGGAGAGGGATGACATGGTGATGTATTATAAGGTGTTATTAAATCCAGTTAACAAACTTCGTTAAAACAAAAATGTTCTTTTGAGGTTTCTGGGGTTTTATGCAAGGATCTCTAAAACAATGAAACCAAGAGGTCAGAATTTCAGAGAGTCAGTATGGTTACCCTTAACTGTTAGTGCAATCCACTGTGACGGGGGAGCACAGGGTAGGAACCGCCTCACCTGCTGCAATTCTTATGAACCAGTTGAACTTTTGTGTTCCCAGACCAAGTATCCTGACATCGTCACTGTGCCGGAAGGACTGCTGGGAGATTTTATAATTCTAAGGAGCCCCAAAGTTTCTGGGTAAGCCAATAAATGCATTTCTGTATTTACACAGGTGAGGGACTGCACAGGCAGGGCAGCAGCCTCGTGCTGCGGCTGAGTTCCTTCTGTGGCAGGAGGTGCAGGGATCCCAGTCCCATCCCAGCAAAGCCCAGTTCCTGGGTGCCTTGCCATTAAAGAACAGAAAGAAAAAGGCATTTACTGTGCAATGGAAGCAAAGCAGCTGTGGCTGTACTTTTCCACTGTTTTAGAAGGAAATCAGTTAGATGAAGGAATTACTACCTACCAGGCACATGGCATTTGTTTGGGCTCCCTGTGAGAGATGTTCCAGTACATTTGGGATTTTCAGCAGGGGAAAGAAATCCTTACAGTTAAATGTAAGATGGTGTAACTATCACTATCAGGAATTCTGTAAGGGCCATGAGAAGTAACTATTTTGTGAAGGAATCAGATCATTCCCTTCTCCTCTTACACTTTGCCTTAACGTGCTTTAATTTATACGGAAACAACTGGAAATAAAGCACAGCTCCCTTCATTGTGTTTCTGTGTGGAACTAGCAAACAAACCCGAATCCATGGTGCTGCTTCATTCAGCCAAACCTGCCCTTTAAAAGTAAATACTTTAACTTGGGGAGGCAGGAAGGAATTGTTCTTAGACTATCCGAGACAGGGAATAACTTGCTTTATTTTACAGTTTCTCCTCTGGTGCCAGGTGCCAATTCCATTATCCTCATTCCCTCTCACCTACAGTCATGAAACACAAGAATGTAAAAGTCATTTCAGTGGCTTGCTAGAAGACTGCCATAGAAATTTGTTTGCAAAATCTCAGAACAAACTGTGCACAAATTCCCAAAGGATTTGTAAAAATGAAGTGGCGAAAGGCTGACAAATCACATTTGAAGGAAACTTCTACAGCCATGAAGGAATAAACACCACGGAGAAAGGAACCTTGCTCCTGACAGTGATTCACTGTGCAGAGCAGCTTTGGATTAGGAAAGCCTTACCTCCAGTAAAGGATTTGAGGGCTGGGGGGAACGAAGATGCAGTAGAGGAGGCAGGGAGTTGTGAAGCAGCAGCTCTGCTGTGGACGTTGGTCTGGACTCACCTCCTGCCTCACAGTTCCCTTGGTATGGTGCAGGGATCTCATTCCACTGTGAAAGCTGGGAATCGTGACTGGCCTTGCACAACCACCACCACTATTCCTGAAGAAGTAAGTGTTAGTATTATTTTTTATTAAAAGCGAACAAGTGCAGGAATGTAGGCCTTGGATAGGTGTATACCTGCCGTTAGTCTAAAAAGGCCATGAATAGCAGGGTGGCCCTTATTCCAAACCCAGCACATCACCCTTTATGCAAACACTTCTAAAAGAAGTTTCCTGTTCTCAGCACCTGATCCTGAGTGTAGATGTTACATGAGGGGCAGGGCCAGGGGATTCTCAGTGCCTCCTTTGCTTTCCTCTCACCTTTCCCCACTGCACAATGCACAGCTGGATGTAGCCAGAACCTTTCCTTGTCAATGGATCACTGGTTTTCCTTGGATTAATGTGTTCCTGGTTCCTGAATCCAGAGATGGTTCATTGCATTACGTGAGGTGAATTTTGTTGCAGAGCACGAGGTTGAGTCTCGTGACTGCTGCGCTTTCTGCTTTGAAGGAGCCTTAAAGACAGCACTGGTTAACCTGAGCTGCCTTTCCTGTGCACCTGATGCAGGTTTGAGTTGGTGATTGTGTGGAAGATCCATCTCGATGAAGAAGGGACCACTACGCCCGTCCTGGACCTGCTGACCAAAGTACCCGAGCAAGGTAACCTGTGGCACTCCAGGGCCTGTTCCTGAGGTGCCAGGCCCTGGTTTTGGCCAGCAGCTCTCTCGCGCCCCTGGAACTCCAGAGCCCACCCAGCCAAACCCACCCCCATTCAGCAGCAGCTCCATTTCACCTCCTGTGTAACTTCCAAGGAATTACAAACCCTGGCTGCCTGCAGCTATCCCGCTTTCCCCACCTGCTGTCAGCCCTGCTGCAGCTCTCGGAAGGTGACCGGCCCTGCTCTGTTGTCCCTGCAGTGCTGGAGCAGAGGCTGACGAGCGTGGAGAGCATCCCTGGCGGCTTCCGGAGCGCGCTCCGGCTCTTCGGGATCGAGGCAGCCATTGAGAACCTGATCAAAGTGCTGGGCTCAGAAGAATGAATGCCGGCATTACTTACACCAGGTAGCAATTTCAAAAGTAGTTTTAATTAAGATATTGTGTTACACAGTCTATAATTTTATTGAATATAAACATTAAGTTATTTTCCATTTAGAAACCATACTCATAAAACATGCTATCTGTACAATTATGGCACGTTATATATAAATTGTCATGACGTGAAAATAAATACAGCCATTTAAATACAAAAATGCCAAATAAAATAGTTACATGTACAGAGTGATTTCATTATAAATTTATCTTTCTGAATCATTAATGTACCAGAGTGGTTTATCTTCTTAACATTTTCTAGATACCTGGAAATTGTTAAAAGATCATGCACTGTCAAAATCAAGTCCATAAAAATCCATTTCGTTTCACAGCTCTGTAAAAGTACAGTGATTTTAAAATGACAAGAGAACAGTAAGAGACTCCTAGAACAAAGAGTTAAACAGCTTTCTCATTAAATTAGGGTGGAAGAAGACAATTTGAAGATTTCAAAGACATACAATGCTAAAAAACCCAAAGCTAACTGCATGAAGTAACTTTGTTCCACAACATGAGTGTTGAGACAGTGTTAACCTAACCCAGAGAGGCCCACGACACCCCTGGGAACAGGCGACTGAGTCACCTCCTGCCCACTGCAGCACTTCCTTTGCATTTCTGACTTCCAGGAGGAAATTCTGGTAATACGTTACCAAAACATCACATTTCACACATTCATCCCTGAAGAAACAAAACAGATCAGACCGATGTCTTGCCTCTCCTTGCACTTCCATCAGCTGTGTGCCATGAGCCCATCTGGCAACGCTCAGTGTTTCCAGGGGTTCCTGCTCTGCACTAGCATTGCACCCCAACCAAACCCCTGTGACTGCAAGTCAGGTCCTTCTCAGGTAGGGAGTAACAGTTCCTGGAACCTGGAGCCCAAACCCACCAGCTCTGGGCGCTCACATCATAGGAGGAGCCCTCCTTTCCAAGGCCAGAGCTGCTGGAGCCCCTGGCAGCACGACTGCCCGCAGCATGCGGCAATGGGGAAATAGGTGGAGAACCCAAGAACTAAATCAACGGTGTGTTTATAATCCCATAAATGTAATAATCCACTATCTGACCACTGAAATAGTCTCCCACTGTTCTGGTAGGTCAGGAAAAGCTGACAGACCAGAGCCTGGTTTCGGCCAGACTCAACAGCTGAGCAACAGCAGAGATTGGGTTTTGATGATGAATGGCAGCACTATCTTGTTAGATAAGGCAGGCTCATTTCAAGTTTGGAATCCAGTACACAGGCAAAACTCATTCCACTGACGTGGAACTGGTTTAGCTGGTTTTGTGTAACCTGTAGTTCAGTTCATCTTTAGCTCCCTCCTCCTTGCCTGGAAACAAAACTGTTTGCTCAGCACAGACACTGCTGTTTGCATACGAAATGTGTGTAAAGTTACAGCATAAAAACCTGGAAACTTCCCAGCTGTGCAGGGTCCTTCCTTCCTCCTCTTGCTAATAGCTGGAGGGTTTCTGGATTTATAAGTAGCTCTTTCTCCCTCCAGGTTTTCTTTGGGAAGAAGGGGTTGTTCCTGCTGTCAACTGCCAGCTTATTGCACTGGTGTAGTCTCAGATCTCAGGCCCTGTCCCAGAAGAGGTCCTGGCACTGGATACCAGCACTGCCAGCTCAGGTCTCTGGCACTGGGGCAGTGGTGTCTCTGTGTTTCACATTTCTTCCTTGAGTTGTATGGGGGTCCTATTTTTGAATTTCAGGTAAAGTGGAACAATTAAAAGGTTACACTGAGATCCCAATATAAATCTGTTTTTAGGAGTTAACCTACATGACCCTGAATACCATTACTGGTAAGCACAGGCTCTATCCAGGTAAGAGCTGTTCACTGGGGCTGGAGGAGCCGCTCTGCACCATTCAGGGGGTGTAATCCCTGAGGGAAAAGGAGCTGCAGATTTCATCATCGTACCCTCAGGTTTGGACACACCCTTCAGTTCCAACTCAGGCTCTCCCCCGAGGATGGCGTTACTGCAGCACCTCCCCAGCCTCAGCTGCACGGAGCACTGCTCCTGTGCAGCACTGACACACTCCGTTACTGGCCCGAGACTGACCCACTGCAGCTGCAGGGAAGGAAATGGGATTCTGTCACTTTTCTGTGTCACTCAAAGCAAAGGAGCCTGAAAGCAGCTTCTCATGCTATGCAGTGTGTGGGGCACCAGTGTAACAGTGCCAAACTGACACTACCTGAAAGATCTGAAATGATCTGTAAAACTCAGAACATACTCTTCTTATAGCTCAATTTAAATTAGGCAAGAGAAAGCTGTGGTTTCACCTTCAATAGCAGCATATAATGTATAGACAATAAAAACCAGCATGGCAGGTGAGTTAAGCCCAGCTATCATATAAAACTCAGGGTTGCTTACCTTAACCCCTTGCACTGTGTTTCAGAAGCTTTAGTAGATACAAAGTATCACACAGCTTCTGGAGGCAGCCTGGTGTTCCTAGTCCATGCATTAGTTCTTAAGTGTTCTGCAGTGCCAGGGCAGTTCCACAGCTCAGCCACTGCACCCTTGTACTTTCAGTGGATCAACACTGAGTGTCGTATCAGAGTTGCCAGAGCAGTCCCTCCTTTAGTAGGGATGAGGGACACTCAAAGCACAGGCTCCAAGGCAATTCTCTTGTTAGTAATTAGGCTTTCTATGTTAGTGCAATACTTCAGGAAGCCTTTAATTCTGTGCTCTTTCAATTCTAAGGAAGTAGGCTTTTCATATTAATTTGATCTGTCCTCTAGTTCCAAGGTATGGCACGTTACCTGTTCTGTCACATTAAATACATTCATTAAGGTTATCTAGCAAACGTGTGGCTTAGTGCTATCCCAGGTCTCTGAGAAGGCATTACCCATTAGAAATCATTTCATAAAGCAAAAACATTCACAGCTGAAAAATGCACTGAACACAATAGAAAAGAAAATAAAAATCACCATAACTGTATTCCAATTATCTTTCACTTTCTCATGTGTTTGAATAAAAATAACCTTAAGGGAATGGTTACACTTTATGGAGAACTAATGTGCAGTCTTCATTCTCCTTGAAGAGGTTGGACATAACGGGGTCCTCTTTGGCCTGTACATTCTTCAGGTAATAGTTGACTATTTCACCATCGAGTTTGTACTGGTGGGGGATGCTTTCATAGGGCTTCAGGTCCAGGTCCAGCACAGAAACAGAGAAGGTGAACCTGGATTTGGATGTCAGTACCACAGGTCTGTGCTCAGAGCTGGAAAATAAAACCACATTGCACATCTGAGTCACTGAAACCAGTACTTTTGATTTATGTGTCCCTTTACAGAAGTGACTCTAATGTTTATCTTAGAACCTTTGTGAGAGCCCAAGAAAATAAAGTGCAGCTAATGCAGCATTTAGGAAACTATAGCTCCAGCTTAACCAGTCCTGATGGGACCTTGCTGGCACCTCCTCCAGTCATTTTCCTTTCAGCTTCCACACAGCTGAAGTCAAATGTTACTCTCCCTGTATTTAGTAACTCTAAGCTGTTTCTAGGTGGTGCATACAAAGCAACAGCCTTATTAACCAGCAAAAGCAGGAAAGCGACTGCAGCTCCTACTCAGGCTCAAGGTAACATTCAGTATGGGAACTGCTGTCCAAGCATGCTGAGGATGGAGGAGTTCTGAAGTCAGCCTCTGCACAAGTCATGTCCATCACTAACACTTCACTGGAGAACTGCAGGACAAATGCAGAAAACAGCATTCTCTAAAAATAAAAGGGCTCTGGTGAAGCAAAGCCCCCTGCTGAAGAACAGATTAGCACTGCTGACACAAGCCAAAAGGGATAATATAGTGGCAAAGCCTCCTGCCTGACAGCCAAAGCTGTCACCTCTTGATTATTGCTTTGGTTTTATTCTAACTAGGCCATTAAAGGCAACTCAGCTTGAAAAATCTCTCCTATGAGAACACCAAGGCAGAAAAATTGAACCTAGTTAAAACCATCCAGAGCTACTATGAACAGCCAATTCAAATTTTAATAAGGGAATAAATGTAAAACTTTGATCCTTTTGATCAACTTAAAACTCTTCAGGAAGTGACACTGATCATAGATGTCTTAAATCAGAACTGTACTAAAACGCTCACAGCCAAATATTTGGACACACCACCCCCACACACACACACATCACACACTTTATTTAATGATTGAATTGCCTGAACAGTACAAATATCTCCAATTTCTAAACAACTGGAGCCATTCCAAAGCAGGTACAGGCAGCTCTTACCATTCATCTTGCAGGCAGGGGGAAAGGGCAATCATGATGGAGCAGTCTTTAGCAGTCATTGCTATTCTGTACTGCTGCACCTGTACAGCAGAAAATAACACACATTTTCTCTTAGATTGGTGTTTACCTGAGTAAAGCATCCTGTTCCTTACTAAGGCAGCACTGCACTCCCTGTATGGGTATGTTGGCACTTTAAGAGCTGGAAATTCTCTCTGTAACAGAAGGTTGGCAGGAGCAGGTACTTTTGCAGCATCCTGTATAAGAATCATGTTTATTTCCTACAGATCGTGTTCCTAAAGGCCAAACAGCACCAGTTCCTGCAAGTGCTTCCTCAGTCTAGAAAGCAAATAAACAGCTTTATTTTTCTCTCAGGAACTGGTGCTACAGGCTTGTTTTTAACTGCTTCTGCTATAAAGATGCACCCTGGCACAATGAAGAACTTTACCTGGACAGACCCAGCAAGCCAGCAGTGCTGCCTGCATCCATTATCCAGCCCTTTCAGTGAGACACAGCTTAACTAACAGTGACAGACCAAAGAACCCTCAAGAAGTTGAGAAGTACCTTTGTTAATGCAAACGCCACTGTCCCGTCATCTTCCAGGGAAAGGTCCAGCAGCTTCTCGTAAAATGCTTCATTGTAAGGTCCATCTATCTGTAATGTACTTCTAAATAAATGTTAAAAGAAGATTTACAGACAGCCAAGATGATGTACTGGTCTTCAGTGTGATCTTTCCTCAGCAGCCCAGATACCCACTCAGATTAGAACAACCCAACAATAACACTGATAAACTTGTCCAAGTATTAACCCACTGCCAACCAAATCACAACAGTCCCTGTTATTCTCAACTAACTCGACATTTGCTGCTGCTTAGGATCTGGGTTGTGTGAGGTTTTATAAACATGAATCATTCTTAATCCACTGCTACCTCTGTATCACTACAAAATTGTAAGGTTTTTCAAAAAAAATAGGTAAGTTTCAAAATTTGTAGCAATCTGCAGGAGCTCCAGAAGCCTTGCTGAAAATACATATAAGAAATATGTAATAATATATTGATACCTATTTTTATATGTATGTTATTTTGTACAGAAGAAGCATAAACTGGGGGCATAGGCGTATCTGACAGGGCCCTGCTCCAACACCACGTGCTAATGGGGGTGTCCTGGCCTCCTTCCCCCTCTGAACAGCCGAGCCCTGCTGAGAAGCTGGACCCTCACAGAGGGCTTTGTCCCACACGAACCCCCCACAGCTTCGAGGGCTCTGTTTCCTCTGTAACTGCACAAGCAGCAGCCACTCCTGAGCGAAGCCAGAGTGCCCTCGTGTGAGCACAGGAGGGGAACGGCACCCCAGCGAAGGCTGCTCGGAGCAAGTATTGTTACACTAATAAACCTTATTTGAGGAAAAAACCACAGCAGCTTGCAATCACCATTGCAATCACCACTCTCCCTGCAGACATTCCCAGCTCTGCAGGAACTGGGGGGACAGGAGAACCCACCCATTTCTGCAAATACACAACCATCACTACTAAGAGCGTTCTTCTCTCTTAGCTTGTTGTGAGCTTTCTATAACCATGACTTAAAAATTCAGGCCATAGTGACCAACATCAGCTGGAAGGTCAATTAGAAATTGAGAATATACAGTGCCCTGAAGGAAGGTTGTACAACATAACTGTGCACAGAGGCAATCCTGCCTGCAGTCCTGCTTACTCGGGACTGGAAAAAAAAGCCATCAAGTCTTACCTCTCTTCAGGAAATTCTTCCAAGTACTGTTCAACTCTACTGTACAAAGGATAGAGTCCTTCAATATCCAGCATGTCAAGCATCTGAGCCTGAAGGGTTTTATAAAGGAGACAACCCCTCGGTAAACCAGAGCTTTCCAATTTATGTTTACCTAGAAGAAAATGCATTTTAAAACAAGGCAGACAAAAGTCTTAGCTTCACTTCGCCATTACACGTGCTTGTTTAAAAGTCCAAATACTTTTAGTCCAGTCACAGGGAGGGGGAAGCCTTAAAACACTTCAGTTTCCAAACACTAAAGTGCAAGGTGCAGCTACCTGCACATTTGAACAGCTCATCAGACTGCAGAATAAAACACCTGGTATTCAACTCTACAAACTACCTAAAAAAACAAACACCAAAACACACCCACATCCACTGCAATCTACTCATTTTGAGTCCACAAGAGAAATTTCTCAGCTGAGTTTGAAGGCAGCACAAATTCACTTTGAACAGTATCAACTGCTGAAAGTAATTTAGCATTTCAGCTCTGGGGTCTTTTTTATACAATATCAAGAGATTCTATTTGCTGTAATTTCTCTAAGATAGCTCTTTCTCCAACACTTCAACAAACCATGGGGAGAGAAAAAGGTCTTCCTCAAAAGCAGAGTAAGAAATGTGCTGTTTGTGTAATTAGGATAACTGGCAGCATCTTGAATAATTAGAACTTTACAGAACTTAAGCACTGAGGCATTAGCATCGATTTCAGTTTTCCAACTCTCACTTCCCCTTCCTTTTCCCCCTGGTATTCAGACCTCTCTTTACCAGGAGAGGAGCAGCTGAAGAAAAGAACGTGAGCTGTGCCCTGGTGAGAGCTGACAGGAGCAGGGAAAGGCAAAGTACAGGTGTTGTAACAAACCAACCAAAGCAGCCCAGTTCATCACACACAACGTAAAAATTCCCCACTCCTCTGGAATACCTATGATTGTTATCAGCTCAAGCTGGCATTTTCTTCCATTTTTCCTCTACCACCTCCTGAATTTATTTTTACCCCTATCATTAGATACAGTGCCCTAAGTGCTCACTACAATGTCACATTCTATTAAGAACAATTCCCTGGCAGCTACGCAGCTCAGAACTCTTTTTTTAAATGCCATTAGAATTCCCCCGTTTCCATTCTCAGATCAGTATTAATAAACTACAGACAAAGAGTTGAATTGTTACATCAGACAAGGCTCTGAGAAACCTGGTCTGGTGGAAAGGAGGCTGGAGTAGGTGGCCTGTAAAGGTCCCTTCCAACCCACACCATTCTGGGATTCCATGAACTGTTAATTACGGACAGTTTTTACAAAATTATCCCTTACCATTTCTTACTAGTTCCTTATTAAAAGCACTTGCTTCACAGTAGCTTCTCCCTTGTGAAATGGGAACTGTCTTCATGTCTCCTGCCCTGCAGGTATCGGTGCTACTTAGTAGTGCCATGGTTATCACATGGATTAATTCCTTAACAATTGTCCTTGTGCAGTGGGGGCCACTGACCAGCCCATTGGAAGGGAAAAAGAAAGGTTTTAAGTGACGAGCAAGTTCGTTCCAGTCAGAGGCACAGTCCTGGTCATCCTTACAGCCATAAATTAGTTCCCCGTTCTGCAACAAGGAGAAAAAGAAGTCTTTAGGCAAGGCAGGAAGTCAAGTTATTCATACTGAGCTACTCAGAGCATCAGGTTTAATATTTTAAGCACAGGAAAGTGTTATTAGCTTAATCTGCATACAGACACACAACATTCTCAATCCCTTACAGATCTGCCATCTTAAGTTTAATCAGAACCTACAGGTAACAACCTCTGAATGAGAACCAAATCCACCGTTTAAATCAAGTGCTAATTCCCAACTTAATGAAGTGTAAGGAATCAGAACAATACAGGGGTGAGTGATACTTGGCACATTTTCCTATCACTTCTTTCTGAGTAGGTCAGGAGTGAAAAAGCACCGAGTGAAACACCCTTCTTTTACCAGCCCAGACTGGCAGAGGGAAGGCTGTGAAAGGGGACAGAAAAGGTGTGATAGCCACCTGTACTAATACAAAAATAGGGCAGTTCATAGAAGTTTAAGTAATTCAAATAGTTGATTTAATATTGGAAATAAATTAAAAGAAGCTTATTTCCTAAAATTAATCTGAAAATCTCCACAAATCATCAGTTTACTGCTTCACATTTTTCCTACACGAATGCCATGGAATGCCACTTTTTCCTTCCTCAGTGAGGCCTGCTGTGCCTTGGGCCTGCGTCAGTGCTCTAACAGGAATTTAAAACAAAGTATTTGCAGCAACCTGCCAAGTTCTCCATTTTCTTCTTCCTGAAGCAGCACATAAAACTCTGGTCACTTTAAGAGTCCTTTTCTATTAATTGTTCCTCAGCGATTCTTTCCCACTAATTCATTCCCCAGGGAATGGTCACAGCCCCAAAGCTGCCAGAGAGTTCCAGGAGCATTTGAAAAATGCTCTCAGCCACAGGGTGGGATTGTTGGGGTGTCCTGTGCAGGGCCAGGAGTTGGACTTTGACAATCCCCATGGGTCCCTTCTAACTCAGGATATTCTGAGTCTGTGAATNAATTAATCTGAAAATCTCCACAAATCATCAGTTTACTGCTTCACATTTTTCCTACACGAATGCCATGGAATGCCACTTTTTCCTTCCTCAGTGAGGCCTGCTGTGCCTTGGGCCTGCGTCAGTGCTCTAACAGGAATTTAAAACAAAGTATTTGCAGCAACCTGCCAAGTTCTCCATTTTCTTCTTCCTGAAGCAGCACATAAAACTCTGGTCACTTTAAGAGTCCTTTTCTATTAATTGTTCCTCAGCGATTCTTTCCCACTAATTCATTCCCCAGGGAATGGTCACAGCCCCAAAGCTGCCAGAGAGTTCCAGGAGCATTTGAAAAATGCTCTCAGCCACAGGGTGGGATTGTTGGGGTGTCCTGTGCAGGGCCAGGAGTTGGACTTTGACAATCCCCATGGGTCCCTTCTAACTCAGGATATTCTGAGTCTGTGAATTCTGGGAATTATTATTTCTCTGTCCAACCTGGAATCTAACTAAGAACTTTCCCATTTTCTTCTCTTGATGGGGTCCAAAAGTGATGGTGCTGATCAGGTAGGTTTGAAGGAAGATCTCGACTGTTTAGATGCTTAAGTCAAATTGTTTAAAAGCCAAGGCAAAAAAAGCAAGTAGAGATTTAACTGTTTACCTTAAATATTTTCAAGTTGTTCTGTGCCTCCTGTAATAAGCTCTTCAAAGCAAAGTGCATTCTTTGTTTATTTCTAGGGAAAACAAAATAAAGCCAAGAACGTTTTATGACAGCCTTTGCATGCTCACACCTGGCGTGAGCACATGCACTGAGCACATTCCTCACGCCGAGGTCACTGCACAGGCAAAGTGAACTTCAGATCTGAGTAAACCGAACAGCTCTTGGGTGCCATGTGATGCTGCAAAAGGCAGCTTTGATTGCTGAGACAGGTGTAAAGGAGGAGATAGCACCAGGTATAATCACTGCAAAGGTCAGACAAGCCAGCATTGATCATCCCCAATACCTTAGTGAAAGGCAAAGTAATCCAAGCAAGCAATACATAACACAGTGTTTTGGGGGTTGGTTGGGGTTTTTTTGTTTGGTTGGTTGGTCTTTTTTGCAAAAACACAGAATCCTTACCCTGAGAAGAGATCCAACGGGCAATATTTACTTGGTCGCTTCCATTTTCCATTGGCTACCTGTGGAAAACCCAGAGCAGTGCTGTTACCCACTCTACCTGGAATAGCTGCTCTCTCATTTTAACAGCCAGGTATGTGGCACTGACAGCCTGCCTTCAGAGGTCAGGACATTTAAACCCCTTTAGACACGAAATTCATGACCACCGTGGGTGTTCCTGTCATTTTTAACTCGAGCCACCCAAACTGTATTCACAAGGGACGAAGGTCACATTAAATCCCAGGGAGTCACAGTCGCACCATTCCAGAGTCACAGCAGACACGAGTCCGTGAACTCCATGCCAGTTACGTGCTGTTTGTTCTAAGTCACAGAATGCACTTGGTGAGCTCATCTGGGAAGGAAGTTCCACATCGGAGTTTACCCAGTCACAGCATTCATAGTCCCCAAAGGCTGATATTGTATTTGTTTGCTTCCAGCTTCCCACAGAACTTGTTCCATCTCTCACTAAACAAATTCACACCCAGCGACTCAGCTGTGTATCCTCCTACCAGCTTTAGTCATATTGGAGATTTGAGCAAGTTTCCACAGGAAAGCAAGCCTGAAACAGCAAATAAAGCACAGTACAGCCAAAGGAAAGCAGGGTGACTTATTACCTTTAGATGCTGATGCATACAGTAACGACACACCTTGTGCTTTATCTCCTGTGAAACATGGCTGGAAGAAGGAATGAAGCCACACTTTGGCTAAAACAAACAAACAAAAGAAGATCATAAGTATAAAGATCTCTCTCTATAGAAATATAAAGGCACACAATATGCAAATCTTTCCAGTTAAAGGAAAACTTTTAAAAATAATTTTAAAATTCCAGCCCTTAAAA